>LPNX011058360.1:325636-410950 GCA_001517045.1 Pseudotsuga menziesii | reverse complement strand
ATATATATATATTTAAAATTGTTTATTTCAAATTTTGAACGAATTCGATAGAATCAATCTAAACAGTACAGTTATCTCATCTTGGCCCGCAGATGAAAAAGCATAGGTTGTAGTCCACCTCAAATATCAAATAAAAACATCTATCGACGTTACACACACACACACACACATATAATAACTGATATCGGATGAATGCATAACTGGTAGCGATGCATGAATAACTCATAGTTGATGAATGGATAACCGAGAGTTCATGGCAGATAACTAGAAGAATGTGAGATAAAAAAAAGAAATGATAGTTGATAAAGGGATAACACGAAGAATGTTGGTGATAACATGTATATAGGCATGAATAACTTAGAGTTGAACCCATTTAACTAAAAGAATATGAAGAATAAAAACAATTCCAAATTATCTTCCTTTCCATCAACATTATCTCTCAACCATTTGATCCCTATCGACGCGATCCAATCACAAACTATGTCAGTATGCTAGTTAGGAGTTCAAATGATTTTATTAGGACTTTGACTGTTAGAGGAGTGCATATTAGCTAGACTCCTAGATGCCAAATGTGTTAGATTTTTAACATTAAGCTAGCATTATTAGGATCTTTAATTGAAAGAATAACAAGCCCAGCAATCAAACACAAGAAACAATGAACATAGTGCTTTTCCTCGGGGAAACTGTAAATGGAGAAAAACCCGCAAATTCCTCAGAGATAGAATCAGCACCAAAAGTAAAACCCCAAAATAGTAAGATGATCTCCCGACAGCAGTAACCTCTTTCTTCCTAGCCCCAGTGTCTTCTTCTTCCTCAGCTATGCGCTACAACTGAGTGTGAGTGAGTGTGTATGAAATAGAGAGGATAGCTCTCTATTTATACTAATTCCCGACTTGACTAAACCCAACTAGGGCCGACTTCACTAGGTGAGTCTAATAACCCCAGTGCCCTGGAACTACGGGGACTTTAACCCTTAATCAATAGGAGGGTTACCCACAATGACTTGACATGACTTGTTTACATCATAGATCCTCTCGATCGGAACATCGGGGCATGACATGACTCAATTACATTACAGACACATCCCAGAATAAACATCGGGGTACAACACATAAGATACATAGGTGAATACATTCCGAAGTTACAAATACATCAACACTCCCTCTTAACTAGGAAGGTATTCTTTCGACACAATTTTTAGCACTGGTCTTCTTCTTTGTAACGATTGGATCATCTCGTAATATTCATCTTCAAGTCTTCTTTGTATTCTTCGTCTTCGATTCTTCGAGTCTTCTTCGTCTTCTTCGTCTTCTTCATCTTCAAGTCTTCTTCTAAGTCATCTTCTTCTTCAAGTCTTCTTCATCTCCGGATCTGGATCATCACTGTTGGATCATCATCACATCTGGATCATCACTTGATCTGGATCGTCATCAAGCATGGATCAACATCACATCTAGATCATCATCAAGTCTGGATCATCATCACATGCTATCTCAGAATGTTTCTATATCGATTCTTCTCATCATAGGAAGTTCTACAAAGCCAGCCCTGTAGGCCTACCCTTTATGTAGGTCTTCATTAGCGCTTATATCTGACACTTAAGTCAGAATGGCCTGTCCAGCTCTTACATCTGACCTCATCTTTTCAGAAAGGAATGCCCAGCACTCACATCTGACCACATATTATCAGAAAGGCCCAGCACTCACATCTGACCATGTGTAAACACATCGCGTCAGAATGGCTCAGCGCTTACATCTGACCTCATCTTATCGGAAAGGCTCTACACTTACATCAGATCCCATCTTCTCAGAAAGGCACAGCACTCACATCTGACCATGTGTAAACACATCGTGCCAAAATGGCTCAATGCCTATATCCGACCTCATCCTGTCAGAAAGGCTCTGCACTTACATTCGACCATGTGTAAACACATCGCATAGAAAGGGCTCTCAGTCCTAGACTGAGGATTCCTGGTAACTGACCAGATGCCTCGATTCTCCCAGAGAATGGCATCAAGGTCCTTATATCTGATCAAGTGTGATACATCCCTCACTCACATCAGATTGGCCATGTGATCACATCTAATCATGTAAGACTACATCCTACAGTCATATTAGAACAGCCCTCAGTCCCAGACTGAGTATTCCTGGTAACTGACCAGGTGCCTCCATTCCAAGAATGGCATTCAACCCTTACATATGATCATGTAGGAACCAATCCTACAGTCATATCAGAATGGCTCAGCACTCACATTTGACATGGAAGGAACCTAAATCCTCTCACCATGACAGAATGGATTAGCCCTTACATCTGACCATGGAAGGAACTTAATCCTCTCCCATGTCAGAATGGCTCTAGGTCTCATCATTTCCCCTTGGAGGGAACCTCGATCTGAAGAACACCAAGATTCTCCTTTAAGTACTCAAACTTCACTCTATCCAATGGCTTCGTCAATACATCAGCTATCTGTTCGTCCGTCGTGACATACTGGAGCTTCACTGCTCCTCTATGCACCATATCCCTGATATAGTGATACTTGATCTCTATATGCTTCGACTTGTCATGGAACACTGGGTTCTCTGACAACTTCACATAACTCTGTTTGTCGCAATATATACAAGTAGCATCCATCTAGAGATCAAATAAATCATACAGTAGCTTCCTTAGCCATACTGCCTCACAACTAGTTGAACAAGCTGCAACATACTCTTCTTTAGCTGTACTCAGAGCCACACAGGATTGCTTCCTGCTAAACCAAGAGATCACACCTGATCCCATACTAAAGCAACATCCTAAAGTGCTCTTCCTATCGATGGCACTTCCTACCCAATCTGAATCAACATAACCTTCTAGGTTAATCTTCTGATTCGCCTCGTACTTAAGCCCATAATCAATTGTACCCTTCAAGTACCTCAGAATATGCTTTGTAGCAATCAAGTGAACATGTCTCAGATCTGTCTAAAACTAGATCAAGGTGTTCACAGCAAAGCAAATACCTGGTCTCATGTTCATCAGGTACATCAATGACCTGATCATCTGACGATACATCATAGCATCAACCGCTTCTAATGAAGTATCACTCAATAGCTGCAGATTCGATGCCATAGGTGTGGTTATGGCCTTGCAGTCCATCATCCCGAATCTCTTTAGAATCTCTACTACATACTTCCCTTGTCCAAGGAAGACTCCATCCACATTTTGCCACACCTCCATGCCTCAGAAATAGCGCATCATACCCAAGTCCTTCATTTCAAACTCAGTAGTAAGTTTCAGGCTAGGTGGAGGAGTATATATGCAAGGGGGTTGGGAGAGAGAGATGGTGGTTTAGGGGTAGGTGGAGGAGTAGATATGTATGTGTGTGTGTGTGAGAGAGAGAAAGAGGGGGGGTAAAGGGAGAGACATTGGGGGGTTGTAATGGGTTAGAGATAGAGAGAGACTGGGGTGTTAAGGGGTTAAAGGTGGAGATAAAGGAGGGTGTTAGGAGATTGAGGGTAAGTAGAGAAGGGGAGAAAAACAATCAGAAAAGGGACTACTAAGGGTTGGAGAGAGAGATAAGAGGGCTTAGTGATGGGGGTGAAGCGTAGGGATGTGTGTGTGTGAGAGAGAGAGAGAGAGCCAAAGAGACAGTTGTGTGTTAAGGGTTGGAGGAGAGAGAGAGAAATGAGGGTTAGGTGTAGGAGTAGGAGTAGGGAGTGAGAAGCAAGTTAGTAAGAGTTAAAGAAAAAGAGGACTAAAAATTTATAAAAAGGTAGGGTGATTAAAAAAAAAGAGTATAGGTAAAAAGTATGGGTGTTAAGGTTAGAGAAAAAGAGAAATGAGAAAGTAGTAAAGTGTCAGCAGTATAGAGATATTAAAATATCAAAAAATCATAGGTAAACATTTCATAAGATGATAAAAGATGTTTTTCCACGCAATTACCTTCAATCATCTTATGAATATCCCATGGAATTGAAATTGTCATGATGACAACCCATAGCTTATTTTGTATTTTTATTTTTCAATATAACATTTTAACTCGATTTATTGACCATTTGTTCAAGAAACACGTCTTCGCGTAGTTGGGTGCTTTTTTTTATTATTATTAGAAAACGTCCACCTCAGGCCGGATCAATCTTTACCACATTGACAGAAACGACAATTTCTCATCTCCGAGACGCGTATTCAGTCCAACTTCTTACCAAACTATTAAAAATTAAAATTAAAATTATCCCCGTTTGTCATTTCCAAGCATGATGCCAGCACAACAACAATATAACTCTATCTCTAACCGGATGACTGTATTTACAATCGACGGTTGGAGTTGCTTATGAGAAATCAGCATGAAGCTAATCCTCACCCATCTCAATATGCGACGCAGGTGGCAGGCATTTGTCCTTCAAAAGATGCTAATTTTTGACGATATGCAAAATTACTTGAACATCAGGATTTGCAAATCCTGCAAATCCTGGACCATGTCCCTAAATCACGTGGAGGAAAAGTTTCATGTCAGCACGCTGTCAAGACTCCATGGCTTTGTTGTTTATTTATTTATTTGTGATCATGATTTTATCATGTTCAAGATTAGATTATCAATTTTTTAGTATTTAGTAGGGGAGTTGTTTAATTAGGGGACAATTTTGATTTTTTTTATTGATTTTTAGCTGGAATTTGGTGAATTTAATTTATAAAATATTGTAATTTTTGTTGTTTTTGGATGATTTTAAGTGTAAAAATGAAATCATGTGACATAAAAATTTCCAAGCACCCTCGCTTTGTAAGATCTTAGTAAATTACACGTAAAAGAAACAAAAAAAACCATCAATGTAAGATTGTTGTATTTTGACGAAATTGTGGTATAGATAAGATAGACAACAGAAAAAAGGCAATGGGTTCCACTTGTCCTCTATCATTGATCTGTATCTTGTTATACCAAATCATGTCATCGTTCTACCTAACGATGAATATTGCTTGAGATCTAGAAGTGTCCCATGAAAAGTTGTCTCGCTGGTGAGAAGCCCTTTTGGGAGTGTGTCTCGAGGGTCCACATCACGTAAGATGCCATAGAGAAAAGAGTCTTCAACATTTTGAAATAAAACGTGAAATATACTTTAATGTGAATTTTTCAAGTTCATCAAAATATTTTTTTAATTAACATTGAAAAAAATAATAAGTTTGGAATATGCTAAGAGGTATGTATTTGAATTATTAATTATTATTTAATAGTTAATTTGATATAACTACGATTAGAGTTGAAGTTAAGTTAATAATTGAATCTAATAGCCAATTGAAAAGGGAATATATCAACTATTGCAGTTAAAAAGTCGTGATTGGAGTTGAAGTTAAGCTAAATTTGTATTATTATGGGAGTTAATCTAATAGTTGTACATCATCATGATTGAGTTTTAATTACAAAGTTGAAGTCAGAGTTTATTTTTTTCAACTATCACTAATTGTACTTATCACATGTTAACTAAGCTATTTTTTATTTTTTTGAAATTGTTAATGTGAATTTTGAATGACTCCCATAAAATTAATCTGGACAGTACACTTGTTTCATTCGCGTCCATAGATGATAAATCATAGATGGTAGTCCACCCCAAATTCTAAGATATAAACGCATATTAGTGTAATTAGCTAAATGCCCAACTTGTAGTTGGAGTAGTTTATTACGTCGAGACATTTTAATTTGAGATTTGGGGTGGACTATGGCCTATGATTTTTCATTTGTGGACAAGGATGAGACAAGTGTACTGTCGGGATTGATTCTATGGAATTTGTTCAAAATTTAAAATAAACAATTATATAACTAGTAGATCCACATAGTTTGTGGTTGGATAATGTTGATAGGGATCAAATTGTTAAGAGATAGTTATGAAATGAAATACAGTTTACAATTTTTTGTATTCCTCATATTCTTCTAGTTAAACGGGTTCAAATGTGAGTTATCCATGCCTAGCTACATGTTATCACCAATATTCTTCATGTTATCTATTTATCAACTATCAATGATTTTTTTATACATATATTTTTTAAATTGTTTATTTCAAATTTTGAACAAATTCCATAGAATCAATCTAAACAGTACACTTATCTCAACTTGGTCCATAGATGAAAAAGCATAGGCTGTAGTCCACCTCAAATATCAAATAAAAACGTCTATCGACGTTACACACACACACACACACATATATAATAACTGGTATCTGATGAATGGATAACTGGTAGCGATGCATGAATAACTCATAGTTGATGAATGGATAACCGAGAGTTCAAGGCAAATAACTAGAAGAACGTGAGATAAAAAAAGAAACGATAGTTGATAAAGGGATAACATGAAGAATGTTGGTGATAACATGTATCTAGGCATGAATAACTTAGAGTTGAACCCGTTTAACTAAAAGAATATGAAGAATAAAAACAATTCCAAATTGTCTTCCTTTCCATCGACATTATCTCTCAACCATTTTATCTCTATCAACGCGATCCAATCACAAACTATGGCAGTGTGCTAGTTAGGAGTTCAGATGATTTTATTAGGAGTTTGACTGTTAGAGGAGTGCATATTAGCTAGAATCCTAGATGCCAAATGTACATAGACTAAGCCTTAAGTGATTAGAGTTCAAGTTAAGCTAATAGTTGTAAAATCATTGGAGTTAAGGTAATATTTGTATCTAATAGTTATCTAATAAAACTATGATTAGAGTTGAAGTTAAGATAATAGTTGTACAATCATTGCAGTTAAGCTAATCGGTGTATCTAATAGTTAATTTAAAAGTTAATATATCAACAATTGCAGTTCAAGTAAAAGTCATAATTTGAGTTGAAGTTAAGCTAATAGTTGTATCATCAACAGACTTAAGTTCGTAGTTGTATTTATTAATCGAATAGTTGTATTTAATAATCAAATAATTGAAGTCGAAGCTTAATTTTTCCAACTAATAGTTGTATCTAATAGTTAGTTTAAAAGTTAATATATCGACAACAACAATTTAATTAAAAGTCATGATTGGAGTTGACGTTAAGCTAATAGTTGTATCATCAATGGATTTAAGCTCATAGTTGTATCTATTAATCGAATAGTTGTATATAATAATCGAATAGTTGAAATTGAAATTTATTTTTTCAAACTATCTTGAACTGTACTTATCAGATATTAACTATTGAAATTATTAATTATGAATTTTGGACAACGCCCATAGAATCAATCTGGACAGTACACTTGACTCATTATCATTCGTAGATAAAAAAGCATAGATGGTAGTCCACCCCAAAATTCTAAGATATTTACGCATCGACGTAACTATCAATGTAATTAGCTAGATTCTGAAATACTAGATGGAGGAGTTTATTAGGAGTTGGAAAGATTTTATTAGGAGTTTGATTGTTACACGAGTGCACATTAGCTAGACTCCTAGATGCCAAATGTACTTCGACAAAGCCTTAGGCGATGACAGATGAAGTTAAGATAATAGTTGTAGAATCATTAGAGTTTAGCAAATATTTCTATCTAATTGTTAAGCTAATAGTTATCCAATATAACTATGATTAGAGTTGAAGTAGAGATAATAGTTGTAGAATCATTTGAGTTAAGCTCATAGTTGTTTCTGATAGTTAATTTAAAAGCTAATATATCAACAATTGAAGTTCAAGTAAAAGTCATGATTGGAGTTGAAGATAAGCTAATAGTTGTATCATCAATGGACTTAAGCTCATAGTTGTATCTAATAATCAAATAGTTGAAGTTGATGTTTAATTCTTTCAACTAATAGTTGTATCTAATAGTTAATTGAAAAGTTAATATATGGGCAATTACAGTTCAAGTAAAAGTCATGATTGGAGTTGACATTAAGCTAATAGTTGTATCATAAATTGAGTTAAGCTCATACTTGTATCTATTAATCGAATAGTTGTATCTAATAATCGAATACTTGAAGTTAAAATTTAATTTTTCAAACTATCACGAATTGTACTTATTATATGTTAACTAAGCTATTTTGATTTTTTTGAAATTATTAATTATGAATTTTGGACAACAGCCATAAAATCAATCTAAACAGTACACTTGGACCATTATCATCTATAGATAAAAAAAATATAGATGATATTCCACCCAAAATTCGAAGATATATACATCTTTTGACATAATAAATAGTTTAAAATAACATCATTTTTAAAATAAATCTCACAAGACTAACCATCAACAAAATAATTTAAGTTGTGGAAAAAACATTTCAACAAAATACTTTAATGTCGTATCATTTTTTTAAGTATATCCCTCAACGTTGAGAATCAACATTCATTTTTTTTTTCGAGGAAAAAATACCAGTCTTTGTTATTCATAGAATAAAAAGACATCTTTTACAATTCTGACCAAACAGCAGAAATCAACAAAAAAGACAGCCATCATAATACATAGATCTTTCCTACCAAAAACTAGTCAGAACAGAGAAGTAGAGAAATTCTGATCATAGCAGACTTTTGTCATCACTCCTGAGTAAACTCAGGTCAGAATATAGGAGGAAATCGAAGGTGATCTCAAGCTTATATTCCTAAGCAGAGCTGGCTGACAGAAAGTCTCAAAATAGTAGCAAACAGAGATTAACATACTATGCTGAAAAAATAAACATGCTGATAAGAAATCAGCCAGCTAAAAGAGCACAAATAGATCCTGTGCAAGAACCAGTCCATCCAATGATTCATAGAACTTTCCATGACCCATCTCCAAGTTCAAAGCTGATTTTGAGAGACTGTCTGCCAGCGAATTGTGCTCCCGGTATATATGCTTGAAGATCACCGAAGGGGCATGTCGCAGCATATCTCTAATATCTTCGCACTAGTGCCTCAAAATAGGAATATCAAGGGCAGAGAGTCTGTTAATCCATGAGATGATTACCAAAGAGTCGCCAAAAATCAATCAAATAGGCAGTCCCATAATTAAGCTCATTCTTAGAGCAGCCCATAAAGCTAATAAATCTGCTATAGTATTTGTGCTGCCCCCACAGCCCATAGAGAAGCAATAGTAGTGGTTTTCACTCAAATAAACCACAACTCCTGCACCTCCCAATTTATTAGCAGTGGCCCCATCAAAATAGGCACAAGGAAATAACTTCATAGGCTGTGGTCCAATAGCTCTTGATTTTTTAATTTTTTGCTGAACTGGGTACAGATTTAACAAGTTCTCAACCTTGGATATAAGGGATCGCTGAGAAGGCTTCACATTTTCAAAAATACACATATTCCTGGTATTCCAAATGCACCAGAAAATTAAGAGTGGAAGCTATCTGAAAGAGGCCAAACGTGCAATGGAGCAAAACCAATGTGCCAAAAAGGAACTGATAGTGTTTTGAGGGGAGGCCGAGAATCCAAAACGAGCCCCGAAGAGGGTGAATATATCCACTGAAAAAGAACAGGACAAGAAGAGGTGATGGGTATTCTCAATGAACTTCTCACACAATACATATCGACTGGGTCCAGAATACCCACGATGTTGCAACTGATCCCAGGTGAGTACTTTCTCATTAATGAGGAGCCAATTAAAATAGACAAGTTTAGTAGGCAAGTTCAAAGACTAGGGAATATCAATAGCCGGGTTACGATCTTCAGAAGAGAAATCCTTGAAAATGCAATCATATCCTTTTGCTGCACTAATCGCTCCCACATAATTGCAATGAGACCAGAGGAGCTTATCACGAGAACCACAGAGACGAATTATGTTGTATTCCATTCCTCTGATAAAGTTTTCCCAAAGAATTTTCCACTCACCACCTAAATCGAGATCCTCTGCCGTGAACCAATAGTCGGCAGCGTGAGGGGTTGAATTTCTAGCTTGTACCAAGGTGAATATCCCATAATCTTCAAGATATGCTCTCATATCAACAGGTAGGACATAATAATTGCTCATCCCAACCATAGGGTCAAATCCAAGTCTTATTTCTGATCCATTTCCCACTTGCCAAATAGTTCCTTTACCCATCCAAAATATTGTTTTTAGAAAACCTTTCCAAATGATCGAGGAATTCTGGTAAAAGAAATTTTTTTCTCTGAGCCAAGTATGAAGTGGCAACTTCTTCAAATATTTAACAGAAAGTAGCTGATGCCAGATGCCTTCACTATTTAGAGCAGTCCAGAAGCTCTTTAGTCTTAGTGAGAGGCTAAAATTAGGAAGGTGCTTAATGCCCCAGCCCCCTGTAGAGATGGGTCTAGCTAGTAGATGCCAATCCACAAGATGATATTTCATCTTTTTTGAAGTAGAGCCCCAGAGGAAAGAGAAAATTAATTTTCTGAGCTTGTCAAGGATGGAAGAAGGAATCGGGACAAGTGCCATCCAGTAGACGTGTATGCTTGCAAGGACAGATCTTATGAGAACAAGTCGGCCTCCCATAGAAAGAAGTCTGAGGGTCCAGTGGGAGATACGTTTCTCGAACTTAGAAATAATCCAGTACCAGTCCTTCACCAGATAGCCCGAGGGTTTGAGAAAGTAACCAAGATAACTGAATCCATGATTCAGATGGGCAAATATGAAGGGGTGAAAACTAGTAATACTGCCAAGGAGGGATGCAACCAAATCATTATGAAGAAAGAAATACTTTGCAGAGTTGATGAGCATTCTAGAGGCCTCAGAAAAGGTATCAAGAATGGTTTTAAATACAATCCACTCCTCCACAGTACCCAATCCAAAAAGAATAACATCATCTACAAACAGTAAGTGAGTGAGGTGGAAATGAGAGGATGTCTTAATCCCTTTTATTTTGCCGCTCCTTTTGGCATCTTCAATCAGCAGGATTAGGCTTTCAATAACAAGAATGAACAAAAGTGGAGACAAGGGGCATCCCTGCCTGATCCCACGAGAAGCTTGAAAAAAACCAGAAGGAGCTCCATTGACAAGGACAGCAAAATTTGCAGACGAAATGCACCCCATAATCCAATTCACTCCAACCAGGGGAACCCCAATTTGAATAAGTAGAAGACGTATGAAAGTCCAATTAACTCTGTCAAAATCCTTAGTTAAATTTAGCTTGAGGATGAGAGCACATCTCATTCTAGTTTTAACAGTATGAAGGGCTTCCTGAGTGATTGCAATGGGCTCAAGGATCTGACGATTTCTTAGAAAACCAAACTGTTGAGAGGAGATAGAGAGATCTAAAAAGGGTTTCAGTCTCGAGGCCGCCACTTTAGAGATCAGTTTGTAGCCAAGATTGCGAAGAGAAATGGGTCGGAAGTCCGCAAAAGTTACTGGGTGATCAACTTTAGGAATAAGAGCTAAGAAGGTGGAGTTAAGTGATGGGGCCACTCTACCCAGAATCCTTGAAGACTCCACCATCTTGACCAGGAGAGGACCCAACAGATCAAAGAAATATAAATAGAATTCAATAGACCAACCGTCAGGTCCTAGGGCCTTGTCTTTTTTGAAGGATTTCAGACCTCTTTCAACCTCAGAGAGAGTGACGGGATTAGTAAAGACCTCAGAATCATCATGGCTGATAAAGGACGGAAATAGATGGAGAAATTAAAGGTAAAATTCAGATCTCCAGTGAGGATGAGGTTTGGAAATGAAAGTAGACCCCCTGAATCTATTGCATTCCAATAGGAGGCATGCTGGAGGTAAGGGCCATAGCAATTAAGAATAGAGAGAGAGTAGGTTGAGCCACGAATCGAGGCTTTTAACAAAATACCTGCAAGAGTATGAAATGCTTTACATCTAATAAATTTAGGGTTCCATCCTGAGAGAATGCCCCCTGAGAGTCCATTTGAACTTAGGGCACAATACTCCCATCCCGAAAACAATTTGGAGAAGGTAAAAAGAGCTGGAGAAGAGTTGTTCATAGTTTCTTGGAGAAGAACAATATCATGAGCGAGGGTAGCAAAAAGTTGTCGAAGTCTTTTTTGTTTGGAAAGACTTCCTAAACCTCTGACATTGAGAGAAAGAATGCGCATCAGGAATCAAAAAGGAGAGGGGTCGAAGCTCTAAGGACCCTTTGAGGTGAGGAAGCAGACTTATGCGCAGCATTCTTAATTCTAGTAGATAAGGGTGTGTACGGGGCAGAATCAGCTATCTCATTTTCGGGAGAGGACTGCTTTTTTTTCTTGTTACCCCTCCTTATCGTTACATTCTCAAAACGAATAGAATCAAGGGGGAGGAGTGATGGAGACGATGGAGTCTTGTCAGTAAAAATGCTCAAGGATTTTTGAAGACCTGGATCAGTAAAAGAAGGGGAGTTAACAGGACTGAGAAAACAAGAGTCTGAGGCAGGAGGATCAGATTTTAAGAGAGGAGGGAAGTCCAAAGCTGAAAATAGGGGGCCACAGGAGGCTACTTCCGGAATCATTGGGGTAGAGCCCACAGGTGAAACAGTAATAAGGTTATGATCAGGACCGGGAGCCAGTGGATCATCTGAAACCCAAGAATGTGGACCAGGATCAAGAGTCAATGGAGGATGGTCAATGTGTGAAGGTGGTGGAGAGTCAGTGGATCGAGGAGGAGAAGAAACTGTCAAAAGAGAAAGAGCTGAAAAGGACGTAGAGGGACCTTTCCGAGGAGATGGCAGAATCAATGGGGGGTGGTCAGGAGACGATGGAGGAGGATAAGCAGAGGAATGAGGTGAAGAAGAAAAAGTTGTTAACGGGTGAGCTGGAGAGGGCGAAAGAGGTCTCGCATCCGATCGAGGAGAGTTACAGGACAACGTCTTCCTGGGATCTACAGGTTTGACAATAAAGGGGATACAGAAGGATGAGGGGTGCCTCGCTTAAAACTCACTGAGTCCAGAAACGCTATTCTAGATCACTAGCATATTCATAGAGGGCGCAAGCATTTTTAATGTTATCAAAAGAGCAAAAAGGAGGCTTCGACGAAGTACTTACCCTGTTATCCTCGATATCTGAAAGAATGGGTGAGATGGTTGCTGAAAGAGGACCTTGCTTCGAGACATCAGAAGAGTGTCTGAATGACGAGCAAGATCGACGCAGATGGCCAGTTTCCCGGTAGATGCTACATCTGAACGGAATGCCAAGATAGTCTAGCCTCTGGATTAATAGATGATCACGACAGAGGACTTCAACTTCAGCTGGGATTCCTTTAGTAACGTCCATCTCTACTAATATACAGGAAATCCGCTTGTCATATACATTCATAAAGTCTTCTTCAACGGCCACAAATCTACCAATTGTATTCCCAATGCCTTCTAGTAAAGAGCGGTTCCACAATGTAAATGGTAGCCCAGGCAATAAAGTCCAGAGGTGGCACTTTTTAATCCTTTCTCTGGCAGGATCAAAATGTGTATGCCATCTATCTAATACAAGAGAGCCCTTGCCAACTCTCCATAGCCGATTCAGTACAGAAGAGACATGATCTTCCTCAAGGAATTCAAATATGATCCAACCCCTGACAAGAAGGCTGATAGCTGGTACGTACGTGAGGAAAGGCTTCCACTGCTGAGATGCCCATTCAAACCAGTCTTTCTTTTCCATAGTAGCATATTCCAACCTGCCTATGAGTGCCCTCTTGCATAATGTTTCCACCCGGTCAAGGTAGATGTCGTGACCCACTACAAAGCGTAGCTTCCCTTCCAGTACCTGTTGTGCCTTAGCACGCCTGCGGCGCCGATGGCGCAAAGAGACATGGTCTGCCAATATGTCAGTCTGCCCAATATGGTTTTCCGTCATGAGAAGCAAATACAGGAGACAAAAAATGAAAGAAGAAACTTAATCATCCAGTACCTGAAGCAAAACAGAGGCTAATGGAAAGATACACCAGCAGTGCGGGGTGATCAAATGAGAAACCTTAGTGAGGGTAAAAGGGACCCGAGGGAATTCGAACTGCTTAGTGTCGAACCAAGTGCCAAATGATAGCCTAAATTGTCAATGACCACAGCATGGACGATAGGAAGCAGACCCCACAAAATGAGGCAAGTTCCAAAAGACAAACAGTCCTTTCTACTAGAGTGAGACAGAAAAAATAATACAGAAAAACAAAAAGTATACTAAGGGACAAACCCTAGAAAGGAACCATGATTGCTTCTCCACTAAGAGTAGACATACCACGACAAGAATACACTTTCCAGCAAAAGAGAGGGGGTTCAACTGATAGATACCAACGGTTGACACCGCACAAAGAAGGAATAGAACCCCAATAACGAGAAAAAACGTGGATAAACCTCCAACAGAAAATATATATGGCAAGTAAGAGTAGGATTATTTAACCGATACCAGGATTCTAATAAGGGGGGAAGAAGAAATATAACCCTAGTTGTGGAAGCTAGGGTTACTTCCCACTGTGAGACAGTCAGTCAAAAAGGGATAGAAGAGACAAAACCAGCAAAGAGAGAAAGAGTCAATGTCTGAAATCAAAGTCCTGAACTGCAACGAAGCCAGAAAGGTGACAGGCTTAGACCGAGACCCAGAAACTAGCAATTAAATACAAAGCTAAACCATTGCCGACAATTAATTTACTTCCCACTTATTTTAGGCTGGCTGGTACTAGTCCTCTGCGCTGAGGAGGGACTCTAGTCGTCTACAATGGCAGAGATGGCAAGTACATTAAGGATCTAGTAAATACAGAACAGACATTGACATGGTTAAAGGATAGTAGATGCTGGATAAAAACGATACGGCTACCGAATAAACAAAGAACCCAATCAAAGAAAATTACAGAAAAGGAAACTATAATAAATAGCCATCGAGGTAAAAGAGAGGAGCTGGAGAAAGGTGTTAATGGTAGAAAGGGTTAGTCTGAAAAAGACTCCAGAATTTTCTACTGGGAGGACGCTAACAGCGAGCGAGATGAGGGCTCCAAGAAGACACTGAAGCCCTGGTTCGCTGAAAAAACCCTCCTCCACGTAAACGCTGAAGAAGAATCAACATTCATACAGGACCTACACATGATTAGATAAGCCAAATTACTATGTTCATAAATATTTAGCAACGCTTATATTTTCTTAATGACTTGTACTTCGAAAAAAAATTGCAAATACATTTGTAACTTAGTTAAAAAATGAAAAAATTAATAAATAAAATAATTATTTTAATAAAACTAAAAATTTATGTAATTATAAAATTATAAAATGAAAATAAGTTAATAAAAAAATATTTTAATAAAATTATATTATACAATTTTGAGAGTGTGACTGTATTGAAAATCCATAATGTCACTCTTAGAGTCCTATGTTATAACCATAGGGCCAAGCAACCTTGGACGTGCCACCTTTCAGAAACCATGTTGTAACCCTCGCTCCTCTGTCGATCCACCTTTGCAGACACTACCATGCATGTTTTATTGTACAGACTAAGGCTTGTCTTTTGAGTACCGGAATCATATTACCTCTTAAAGGTTAATATAGTTCCCATAATTCACACCTTACTACCATAGTTGCAACTTCCTTGCTTGCGAGGTTGCCTTTGAAGGAAGTAAAACTTCGCGGTTTCCTTGCGAGGGTTGCACAGGGTACTCTGCCCACAACTTAACTGTTATACCTCTCAGGGCAGGTAAAGTAAGATTCTAATTACAAACTAGAATAACTACTTTTTAATAGAGTGATGAAATAGACCTCCTAATTTTGAGAGATTATTTCAACCATTTGAGAGGAGTTATGTCTACTTTGATGGAGGAGTTATTCTCCCCACCAGGTGCTTTTCCCATACCATCAGTATAGCACTGTCCTCAAAGCCAGGAACACGGGCCCGTAAAGCAATAACATAATAGGGAAGGAGGACCCAAGTGCTTTTTCCAAGACGATTTCTTCGACGCCGGCCATCCTTAACAAATATGTACGTTCGGTCCATCCAACGGACCAGCAGCGAAGTCAACCATCCGGCCATCCTTAACAAATATGTAAGTTCGGTCCATCCAACGGACCAGCAGCGAAGTCAACCATTGACTTCGCTGTTGGTCCGTTGGATAGACCGAACGTACATGTTTTTTAAGCTCAGGCTTTGGCGCCTATGTGGAAAATATGAAATTTGGTTGGCTAAGTAAGAGGCATGCAAAAGGGGAACCTTGCCCAAAGAGATGGAATGGAAAAACATGCTAAGTGGGGTGGGTGGGCTAAGTTTGGTCGCTCTCCCACAAATGACACCCACAATTAACCTTTGGCGCATAACAAAGCCCATTGGAAGTCGAAGTGGGGGCAGTGTTGGAGACTTAGTGTAAAATGAAGCGTCTGGGAGCCCAACGCTCATGAGGACCGATAATAGCATCGAGGTTGGGGAGTTGGGACGCACTTGACCCACCTCCCGTCCAATCCACAAAAGACGTGACCAAAGTGACACAACGACATCTCGGAAATGGACGACAAAGGGATGTGCACACAGACCATGGGAAGAGTTGGACCGAACGCCCGTGAAAGGTGCACCCAGCATCATAACCGTTGACGCGACAGACCATCTAGATGGCAGTTAGAACGCTGATGGTGAAGCTTGGCAGGGACGCTAAGTAAGGGAGCACCCGCCTTAGAGGTCACGCCTACCCACCCGACGAAGTATAAAAGCACGGAGGCGATTCCTTAAAAGGAATTTGAAGGATTCGAAAGGACTGTAAGTGAACATGGGCCAAGTTTGACATGCGAACTAGGGAGGTAATATGAGTTTTATAGTCACAAACGCAACTCGCTAGGGTGCTCAAAAACACAGTTTGAGGTTGTGGAAGGTGCGGGCCAGGAGGATGCTAGTGCTCCTAAGGAGTATGCTATTAAAAAGTTTAGCAGCAATGACAAGGAGTTTGCAACAATTAACAATCATCCAAGTTCGACACCCGGGGAGGGGTCAAATCATCTCTCTTTTTAACTTTGTATTTTTTGTGGGGTTAACTGGTTGAGTGCACGCAAAAAGATCTATTGGGTTATGGCAACTCCACTCTTTGTAAAACTGTGAGTAATACAAAAGTTCAAATGGTTGGTAGGTTTGGCAACCCCACCTTTATTCATGTGTTGTGAGTTGTTGTACTGTGCACTTTGAAATTGGTTAAGTGTAATATGCTAAGAAAGTAAACACGCTCAATTGATAAATAAGACAAGTGTTAGATAAAAAGTGTTTTCGCAGGTTAGCTGTAGTCTGTTGGTGAACACTTGAGATGGCCTAGCCCTCAAGACGTTCCTAGGAAGTTCCGCACACCTCGACTATTCGATGAGAGACGAGTGATCGTCATGACTGTTACAGTTAGTATCAGAGTAGTTCGGTTGAAGCTACAGAAAAGAGCCAAGCGTTGACAAAGAGCTAAACATGTTCGTTGGGGCTCAAAACAAAATTTCGGTGGAATTTTTGATTTCGCGACTGTTGTAGTAGACACATAACCGCCAAATGGACGTGCTATCAAAGCTACATCACAACAAATGTTCTAGTAAATCGTGGACAAAGGCATTGAAGATTGGGCAGCTTGTAACCTTGGACGCTGAAGTAAAAGAGAGCTCAGCGCTAGCTCTTGTGAAGACGCTTACTTGGGGTGCTTCACACACAACAGAAAAGTTCGGTTGCTGCCTAGGGTAGTTTTGACAAGTGTAAGGAACACTCATGACAGGGCGACAAGATACTTGTTAGGACGTTGTTGGATTACGCTTTCAGTTGGAATTTATTAAACGGTTGATAAACAAAGACAAAGCACCTGGTAAGGGTTTGGTGAACCTATAGCTAACTCAGGGTGGAAAACCTATGAAGCGCACCTGGGGAAGTTGAAAACCCGTTGGACGACAAAGATGGATATCTACATGACAATCGTGGAAGGAACCTCACAAGAAGCAACGAAGGAATACTGGGAAAAGATACAGTATGGAATGGACAAAGCATTATGAGACATCGTTTCACAAGAAAAACCATTAACACATCGGCTGAAAGAAATTTCAGACCAAGAAATGGCCAGGGGGAAGGAAAAGGAGGAGTCACAAGACGCTCAACGTGATTCCAGCCATATGAAACCCAGCATGCCAAAACAGAAATGAATTGCTTGTTATATTTGTGAAGGTGATCGCTACGCAAAGAACTGTCTGCTCAGGTTAGGGGTTTCACAAAGAAGACCAACAACACGGATAACAGCTCTGAGGGTGTTGGAAGAACCTCAACATTTAGATGAAATTTTTGAAGCCATGAAGACATTACAAGCGTGCCATAGTGATATGACAGGGACTCAAGAAGAAATCCTGCAAGGAAGTCAACAGATCCTGAGGTTTGTAGAAGAAATGGTAAGTGGCCTAAGAGTTTTTGCGTTAGTTGACAAAAACACTTCTCATAGCTTGGTGAGAAGAAATACTGCAACATCACAGTGCACAGGGATTCAGTCAAGCCAAGTTCAAGGCGGTGAATTCAGAAGTGAAGTCAGTAACGGGATGACTAAACACATCACCACTTAGAGTTGGAAGGTGGCATGGTAAGTTGGATTTGGAATTTATTCCATTACACGGCCATTCGTTGATCCTTGGAGAAGAATTCCTTTGGTTATTCGAATTCCAAATGCAAGTTAGTTGGTGTTTTTGGGAGAATCTAAATCATGGTGTAACACCACACTTTTGACCCAGTTTCCATTAAATGTATATGATGCATACATTGCAATTAATCATGGTGTGGAGCTATAGGAAAAATCACCACCATCGATTATCGTTATATGTTCGGTGATTAAAATCGATGCCGATGGTATTTTGTGCTAGCCAGGCACATTATAATTTGGACATGTAAATATGCATTTTAATTAAAAATATCGACAACCAGCTATGTCAATGCAACAATAATGAAAATGTGCATGATTTCCTAAGGATAAGGGGGGATATTCAAACCTTTTGGCCAACGGCAAAAAGCCAAATGTCAAAGGGAGAACCCATCAAATGGTCAACTACCTTTCTTGTCTCATTCACCCAATCATTTATTACTGCCAGAAATTGGTTGGGGTGGTTATTACATGGGATGGACAAGGTATGGAAGCCCAAATTCGAATTGGAGAAGCCATCAGTGGTTGGGAAAGGCATTTTGACTCCTTGGGAAAGCAAAAAACTAAAAAACGTAGGTCATTCTACCATGCTTCCACGTTTTCATGTTTTCCTCACCATTTTTCCTTCACGAGATCTCTCTTAGGCATTCAGAACTCCCTGTGTGTGAAACCATTCACGTTTTTTGTTGTTACCTCACTTTGCTCAAGCTCAAAAATAGTTTTTGGTGATTATCAGTGGTCGAGTTTCCTTCCCCACATTTTGCTACATTTTTCTCCATTGTTTTCAAGCTGGAAATCGTTTTTTCTGGAAATGCCCAGTGAGTGGGAGAGGAGACCCTCGATTTTGGATGTTACTGAGCTCGTTTTGGCCACATTAGGGCCAAAACCTCTCTGGAATTCGAATTGCTGCTAAAGGGCCATTTTTTCCCATTCTCGAAATTCATTTTGCTATCGGAACTGTTTTTCCTCTAACCGAGAAATTGTATTATGTTGTGGGTGCATATTTTGGCCTTGGCCTGAATTGAATTAGGAGTGGAGATGGGGTCTGCACTTGCTTGACAAACCTAGTGTGTGTAGGAACCTCACAGACAAAGCTAGAGGGATGGATTTCTTCTTTACACCCCCTGAATAACACTGGAAGGGGAGGCATAGCCCGAGGGACTGTGTAGCAGAGAAGGGGATGCTTCCTTGTGTTGGGTGTGTGTGGATGTTTTATAATTTTGGTTAGTTCTAGTGCAGGTGTCCCTAGCTCTTGGATTGAGCTCACTAGCTTAGCAACCAACCTTTCCAGCTCTCTGTTAGCCTAATAAGCCTAACTGTGTTGGCTTGGCTAAGTTGTGTATCCTTGGCTACATGTGAGCCTGCTAGTTTCCCCTTATTCCTTTTGGAATCATGCCCAACTCGGGGGTGGCAGTGTTGCTGAGAGATTGTTGAGCACACGGGCCTATGGTTGGGTGGAACCTTGTAGCCACGTAGCTGGTTGCAAGACAAGCTTCTTCATAAGATAAGTATTCTTGTCTATTTCATCTTTGCAATTGTATTGTTGTTTAATGTAAATGATGAACATGCTAAATGCTTGAACGGAATGTAGTTGCTTCCGTTGTATGCTAGACAATTATGCACTTGTGTATGTTTAAGTTCAATGCATTTTATTTTTATGTTCACGGGGCTAGTTTCCCGGATAGATAGAAGCATCGGTAGCGTCCTCTTCATCGGTTGGAGGGTTGGGGATGTTACACATGGAGCTTGCCAATGACATAGACGAGAAAGTTCAGGCATTGGCGAAGGATTCCTTTAGTTCGGATACTTGAAGATCCTAGCGATTCCACACATGTGACTCAACGATGCATGCAACAACAACAGATTTTGGTTAAGGAGGGAAAAACAAGCGCAAGTAAGGAGGTTGTTCATTCTTCGGTAATAAGGGTGGCTTCATTTGAATAACAAATGGACTTGATTCACATGGAGATTCAGTTCGTATGCATATTTTGAGACACTTTATAGCAACTTGGACGAAATATGTTGCTTGCACCAACATAGTTCATTAGATTCACCATTAGAAGCATGCTAGGAACATTGTCAAGCAGCCAACATGACGATGTTTCAGTCAAGCCAACTCTTGACAAGGTGTCACACAAGCAGGTGTTAGACCAAACAAGGGAAGAACAATAGATTATGGAGGAGGCCAATAATGTTAAAGAAAACACCAGTGAATATTACCCATCACACGATGTGGAAGATATCATGGTGTTTTGTATTCACTCTATAGGAATCCCATAATCTTAGTTATAGTAGGAAAGGTTTTAAAAGGTGGGTTTTTGTCCAAGTGAAGTGGAGGAAGTCCTCGCTTACTTGGGAAGTAAGCACTTGCTGAAGAAAGAAAACAAGGGAGAGACTAAGGAAGTTGTTGTAGAATTAAGCATCCTTCAAAAGCAGTAAGAACAAAGAACGATGGCAGCCTTGGATGGTTCAATGCATCAAGAAATATGTGGAATCAAGATGATGATCCATTCAAAGAATTAAGTAAAGGTGGTTAAATAAGGGTTACGAAAAAGCTGCAGCAAACGAAGATGGAGGAAGTGTCTTTGAGAGGATCACATGACAATTATTGGATCACGATAGATGTGAGCACACTTGCATTCGGAATTGTTGAGTCCAAACAACATCTGGCTCAATTGTGAGAGCTTGGGTTCAATGACACAAAGATATAAGTTACACAAAAGTACTTGTGCAAAGAATATTTTGGAGGCAGTAGTATTTTTCACCACCCACCACTTCTCCTTACGTCATCCAACAACATCTAGGCTCACTACTTTTGTCAATGGTAGTGAGTTCTTAGGCGCCTTGGAAAGGAGACCTTAAAATGAAAAAAATCTCCAAGAAAAAACAAGACAAGGACTCTTGTGAAAATGCAAATGGATTGAGGATGATGAAATAGACTAAAGAAAGATGGTTTCAAAATGGTGATGTTCGTATTGAGAGGTGGACTCCACAATTGGGATAGCTACCCACATAGTATACTCATGAGGTGCAGAACGAATGAAAGTAGGAAGAAAGTCACAAAGTTCTAATTGTGGAGTAAGTGGACAGAAGCACAAACTGCAGGAGATTTCTTAAAATCTCACCTAGTTGCAGTGATTGTTGCATACCATCCAAGAAGTAGTGAGGGTCATGAGTAGCGGTTGCATCCTGTTTCTGAGGATAGAAATTACTTGGTGACATTGTCAGAATAAAAAAAATCTTGGGTGGAGGTGGGTGTTACGGCCATGGGGCCAAGCTCCCTTGGACATGCCACCTTGATGCCAAAGGAGCCAAGAGATTCTCCCAAAGAGGTTAGCTTGGACTCCCAAGAGGCTAGCTTGTGCGCCCAAATGGGAAAAACGATGTTTGGTTGGCTAAGTAAGTGGCATGGCCAAGGGGCGCCTTATCCAAAGAGACGAAACAACAAAACATGATAAGTGGGGTATGTGGACCAAGTCTGGGCATACTCCCACAAATGACACCCACTCTTAACCTTTGGTACATGACAAACCCGTTGGAACCAGAGGCGGGGAAACGTTGGAGATTTAACATAAAAAAATCATCGAGGAGCCAACTGCTCATGTATAACGACAAGAGCATTGATATCGGGAAGTTGGGGCGCACTTGACCAAGCACCCACCCACTCCCCAAAATATGCGACGAAAGGGACACGACAACACCGCAGAAGTGGATGACAAAGGGACGTCCACGTAGACCATTGGACCAAGCGCCTATGGAAGGTGAGCACAACACCGCAACTAACGATGCAAAAGACCTCCCAATATGCAGTTTCCATTGTGATGCAGAATCTTGGCAGAGACGCTAAGAAAGGGAATTCCCATCTTGGGGTCGCACTCACCCACATGACGAAGTATAAAATAACAAAGGCAATTCATTGTAAGGAATCCAAAGGATTCGAAGTGAACATGGGCCAAACCCGACATGGAAACTAGGGAGGAAATATGAGTTTCATAGTCACAATTGCAGTTCGCCAGAGTGCTTAGAAACGCAGCTTGAGGTTGTGGATGGTGCGGGGTAGGAAGAGGAAAGTGGTCCTAAAGACCATCTCGTTAGACAGTTTGGCAGCAGCAAATAGGGGTTTGCGACAGTCGACAATCATCCGAGTTGGATGCTCGTGGATGGGACAACTCGTCTATATTTGTAACTTTGTATTTTTTGGTGTGTTTCTCTCATTGAGAAAGCTCCAAGAGATCCATCGGGTTATGGAAACTCCAACTGCAGCATGGAGGCATTTCCATACCGAATCGAGACCTCTTGCACAATCCTTGGGTAGGTAAGAACACACTACGTAGTATTCTCCCCTAAAATAAAAAAATCACATTAGTAACTTAGTGCTTTCCGCTTGGACAAGGAGATCAGATAGACTAGACCAGGAGTGCAGTTAATGCTAAAGTTCTTTCAAGAGTACCTTTGATTGTTTAAAAGTGTAAGCAAGTTACCTTAGCAAATGTTGTTAAAGCTTCTTCATACAAAGAAGATGTTACCCCATAAAGAAAGCGCTCACGCTTCGAGCGGTTATCATCTTGGAAGAGAATTGAAACACGGATTACACTTACAACAAGGACAGAAACACAGGAGCGAAGGTAAAGTATGGGTAAAAACTACTTTGACCGGTGCTTCACCCTGATGAAAACAGAATAAACGGATTATGAAACGGGATCATCTGCTGGTGGATCGACCTATGCCTTAGTTGCTCCCTCTTGTTCGTTCGCCCTCTGAATCGGGACTGAACTGGAAACTTGAACTGCGCGGATCTGCTAGGGCATTTGCCCAGGGATGGTCGGTGTAACACCCCGTTTTTGACCCCGTTTGCATTAAATGTATATGATGTGCATATTGTAATTAATCATGGTGTGGAGATACAGAAAAAATCCAAACCATGGATTATCGTTTTATGTTCTGGCGATTAAATCGGTGCCAATTGTATTTTATGCTAGCCAGGCACGTTAGGATTTTAAATCATCATGTAAATATGCAATTAATTAAAAACCCACAACCAGCTATGTTAATGCAACAATAATGAGAAGGGGCATGATTTCCTAAGGATATAGTGGGGAATATTCAAACCTTTGGGGCTAATAGGGAAAATCCAAATGTCAAAGGGGGAACCCATCCAAACTCTCAACTACCTTTCTTGTCTTATTCACCCAATCATTTATTACTGCCAGAAATTAGTTGGGTTGGTTATTGCATGGGATGGGAAAGGTATGGCAGCCGAAATTCGAATTGTAGAAGCCATCAGTTTTTGGGAAATGCGTTTTGACTCCTTGGGCAAGTAAAAACCCAAAAATGTATGTCATTCTACCATGCTTGGAGGTTTTTTCATTTTTCCTCACCATTTTTCCTTCACGTGAGCTCTCTCAGGCATCCAGAACTTCCTCTGTGTGTTTTCGTTCCATGTTTTGGTTGTTGGCTTCATTTTCCCATGGATGGGAGGTCATTCTTGTAATTCCAGAGATTGGGTTGGTTTTCTTCACATCTTTGGAGCTGCCGGTGCATTTTCAACTCATGATTTTGCAGTTTCATGTGTTTTTACCATGGCTGTGAAGTGTTTTTGTTAACTTCTAGTGATTGGGATCTGTGTTGGGCGTTTTGGTGTCGTTTCCACCTACCCACGGTGGGGAATTTCATTTTTTTTTTGTGTTGCCCAACGAGTGGGAGAATAGAGCCACAAATTTTGGCCGTTGTTGAAGTCATTTTGGTCATGCTAGGGCCATAAACGACTCTGGAATTCAAGTTTCTCAGCCTAAGTTGTTTCTACCCAGTTTCCATACCCGATTTTGGCTCATCTGGATTTTTTTTCCTTTAGTCCATAACTGTTGTTGGTGTGTGCACACTGTTTTTTGGCCTTTGAACTGTATTTGGGTGTGGAAATGGGGTTTGAGTTTGCATGACAAACCTAGTGTGTGTAGGAGCCTCACAGATAGAGTTAGAGGGATGGATTTCTTCTTTACACCCCCTAAATAGCACTAGAAGGGAAGGCATAGCCCGATGGACTGTGTAGCAGAGAAGGGGATGCTTCCTTGTGTTTGGTGTGTGTGGATGTTTTAGAAGCCAAGCTAGTTCTGGTGCACGTGTCCATAGCTCTTGGGTTGAGCTCACTAGTTTAGCAGCCAACCTTTCCAGCTCCCTGTTAGCCTGATAAACCCAACTTTGTTGGCTTGGCTAAGTTTTGTGTATCCTTGGCTACGTGTGATCCTGCTAGTTTCCCCTTATTCCTTGTGGAACCATGCCCAGCTCGGGGGTGGAAGTGTTGCTGAGTGATTTGTGAGCACACTGGCCTATGCTTGGGTGGAACATTGTAGCGATGTAGATGGTTATAGAACAAACTTCTGTTAAAGATAAGTATCTCTTGTCCCTTCTGTCTTTGCAATTGTGTTTATTACTTAAATGAGATGATGAACTTACTGAATGTATTGGATGGTTGTGTTTGATTCTGTTGTATGTTTAAACGAATTATGCATCTGTGTATGTCTCATTTCCAATGCATTTTATATATTATGTTCATGGGGCTTATTTTTCCCAGCTTCATAGCAGTTAGTCGCATCCTCTCCACCAAGTAGAGGGGTGGGGATGTGAGAGTCGGTTTGGAAACCCCATATTTATTCGTGTGTTGTGATTTTTTGTATTGTGCACTTTGAATTAGCTAAGTGTAATATGCTAAGAAAAAATGAGTTCAATTGATAAAGAAGACGAGTGTTGGACACAAAGGGTTTCCACATGTTAGGTGTAGTTTGTCGGTAAACACTTGAGTTGGCCTCTCCCTCAAGGCATTCCTAAGCAGTGACGCACACCTCTACTAGTCACCCAAAGATGAGCGTTGGTCGTGGCTGTAATATCATATCTCACAATTTACATAAATTAAAGAAAAGTGTCATTTTATATCATTAGAAAACTAAAGGGGATTATTGTTATCGCCAACAAGCATTCTACTGTTTGTGTTGTTTATGACAAATCATCTTAAGATTTTTTTTTAATTATTAATTATTATCTACTTCATAAATATAATCTAAGTGGGTATGATTTTTAGAGATTATATGTTTAAATTTAGAAGGGATTAAAGTTTTTATTATTATAAATAAATGGGTTTTATACATCAATTAGGTACTAATTTAATTATGATTTTAAAAATAAATTATTTTTATATTATAATACAATATAATTTGTCATTTTGGATGCGAGGTTGGGGGTTTGGTTACCAAGGAGGAAGGTTTAATGTAGTACTAGCATGGAAGAAGCGTCTTAGTAAGGCGGTTAAGATCAAGCCAGGATGGTTCTTACTCCTCCTCGTGGGGAGAGAGACCGTGGGAGGAATGCATCCTCAGAGGAGGGAACAACAAACCCCTTTGTGATCTCAGATATGGAAATTGCAAAAAGGAAAAGGAATAGTCAGACCATCTGACCCGCTCAAAGATGGGGAAGGCTCTAGTGGGATCAATAAGGATGAAGAAAATAATCAGGGAACAAGAAGGACAGGGGAATGTGTCCCAAAATCAAAGACCGTCCCAAAGTTGTAGATCAAATTAGAAAGAGTAAGAGAAGACATTCAATACATGAAAGAACACGTTCTCATAGGAAAATTTGTTGTGATTTGGCCCACAGAAAAGACCTTGGTTTGGTGGATAAATACCATGTGGAAACACCATGGCCATTATGATCTTCAGCTTGGAGCTAAAGGGTTTTTCATGATAATCTTCTTTAATGAAGAAGACAAAACGAGAATTTTTGAGAATGGTCCCTACTTCTATAATTCGGCGGGCCTTTTCCTTAGGCCACGGAAAGAGAGATTCAACCATGACAAAGAAAACCTCACGATTGCCCCAATATGGATAAGAATGTACTCTCTCCCAATGGAGTACTGGAAGGAAGAAATTCTGATGGATATAAGGAATACATTGGGGAACTTCATCAAAGTCTTAGAGCAAACTCGACAAAGAAAATACATATCGTACGCCAGAATCTGTATTTCCCTTGACATCTATAAAGATCTACTAGATGGAATTCAGCTAACATGGAAGGACAAAGAATGGTTCCATGCAATAGACTACAAATAGATCCCGTTCAGATGTAGAAGTTGTCATGAGCATGGACACCTATTTTGGGATTGCCCACAAAATAAAAGACCAGGAGGGAAGAAAGATCAGGAAAATCAAGATGCTGATGTGTTCACCAAAACACAAAACAAGAAACGGCAAGCAAGAAATACATGGAGACCAGATATTAAGAAAAGAGTGCAAACCCAAAATAGGTATGAGCTCCTCCATCAAGATAAGGAAATTAGCAAAGAATTCTAGCAAACAAAACAGAATAAGGTAACTAATAAAGAAGACCAACATAGTGAACATATTAGAGATAACCAAGAGAAGGAGACAAGATAACCCCAAAAAAGAAACAAGATAATGTCAAAACATCTACAGATCAACTTTACCAGTAGCAGCAGGAGACGATCAAGAAAGTCTCAAAGACATCTGAGCCCGCAGCGAAAGATAAAGAGATAGGAGATCTAGATCTGGAAGGACTAGAAGCTGCTTGCTTTGACAAGATCCCAACCCAGATCCTCCCACAAAAAGTATGCTTGTTGGAGAAGGTGATAATTCAAGATAAAAACATGAATTCCTTGGGAGTAGTTGTTGAATCTCTCAAAGACACAGATGGAAGAAAGAAACTAAAAAAAAGAAAAGCGAGGAAGGTCAAGTAATGTACAAACAATCAAAGCTATATGGGAGAAACTGGTGGCTTCAGGGAAGTATCCAACTATATATTCTACCCTTTCTCCCTCTATCTAACAAATTCTTGATGCAGACTACATCCTGGAACATTAGAGGCTACAGTAGCGCTCTAAAAATCCGTCTTCTCAGAAGAAGGATTGAAAAAGAAAAATCTAGGATCATCTTTCTGCAAGAAACAAAATGTTCGGGCGAAGAGCTAACAAGTATATCCCAGAAAATATGGAAGGGATATGAATCAATAGCGATAGATACCAAAGGGGCAACAGGAGGGCTGGGAATTCTATGGAATCCTCGAGAGGTTAACCTCTCAGGCTTCTGAGCAACTCCATTTTCACTCTTTACAGACTTCCATATCTTAGGTACCAGAATAAAAGGATTTCTGACCAATGTTTATGGGCCCCCGAGGGAAGAGAAGAAATTATCCTTTCTGGACTCGCTCTCTAATATCAAATAAATTGCTGAGAACAAATCATGGATCCTAGGTGGAGATTTCAACCTGATCAGGAACCTAGAAGAGAAAAAAGGTGGTATACAGAACTTAAACCTTGCAAGCGCTCAATTCAATGATTTAATTGATGACCTTAATTTGATAGATGTTATAACTTCTAACGGTATATTCACGTGGAACAACAAACAAGATTGAGACAGAGGGATAGCCTGTCAGCTTGACCTCTTTTTAATTTCAGAATCTATCATGATGGCCGATGGAGAATTAAGAGTGGTGGTGCTTCCAACGGCATGATCGAATCATTAGCCTATCAGTCTTGAATGGGAAAATGTTGGGATAAATCCTCACAGACCATTCATATTTGAAAAGTTTTGGCTCCTCCAAGTGGATTTCCATGAGAAACTCAAGGAGTGGTGGGAACGCTTCCCACCCATTAGAGGCACCCGAATGTATCAATTCCAACAAAAACTTAAACACTTGAAAGTTAACATTAAAAAATGGAATAAGGAGTCCTTTGGTAATATATTTCAAGAAAAATATGATCTAGAGTGTAAGATGCAGCTGAAGCAGGATCAAGGGATGAGTATGGGATTTTCAGAGGAGCTAAAGATACACAAAAAAATCTTGTTACAGGAATTCAGCCAATGAGAACAACAAGAGGAAGTCCACTGGAACCAAAAATCCAAGGTCAAATGGCTCCAAGAAGGGGAATGCAACACCAGCTTATTTCACAAAGTGGCCATCCAACACCGACATGGGAATCGACTGGACAGGTTAAAAATGGAGGACAGGAATATAGCCAAAACTCAAGAAGAATTGGAAACCACTTTGAACTCTTATTTTTCTAATCTATTGAAGGAACCGGAAGAAGACAGAGAGGAAGCCCAAAGAGAGGTGTTTACACATATTCCCAAGCTTATCATAGATGAACACAATCACATATTGGGAAAATCCATTGAGATGATGGAAGTGGACATGGCTATTAAGAAAATGGAAAAAGATAAAGCTCCGGGCTTGGATGGGTTCACTACGAATTTTTTCCATGCTTGTTGGGACTGGTTAAAGGAGGAAATATTAGCCTTGGTGGAAGACTCTATGAAGACTGGGAATATTCTCAAAGCTCTTAACTCTACATTTTTAACACTCATCCCCAAAGAAAATGGTAGAGAGGACCCCGAGAAATTAAGACTGATTGCTCTGTGTAATGTCATATACAAAATCATCTCTAAGGTTATGGCCAATCGTCTGAGGCCCCTACTTCCCCTCATCATCTCACCGGAACAGGTCGGGTTCGTGGAAGGAAAGGAAGATCCTAGATGAAATTATTCTGATCGATGAAATGATTCATTCGCTTAAAACCACGAACACTGTAGGTATGCTCCTAAAACTGGATCTCTCGAAAGCATATGAAAAATTGAATTGGAATTTTTTGACAAGAATTCTCAGATCTTTTGGTTTCTAGGAGGATTAGACAAACTAGGTCATGAATATGGTCTCATTGGATTTTTTTTCTATCTTGGTCAATGGCTCCCCTTCAACTCCCTTCAATGCTTCCAAGGAATAAGGAAGGGGGACCCCCTCTCTCCCTTCCTTTTCATCATAACGGCTGAAGGACTAGGAAGGTTGCTTAAAAAAAGAAGATCTGATAACAAGATTTGGGGCTTATCCCTAACTGCAGAGATGGATCCGTAGACCCATCAACAGTTCATGGAGGATAATATGCTTGTGGTACCTTCATCGGTCCAGGAGGCTAGGGGAATCAAAGATAGTTTGAACACATTCCTGGAAGCAAGTGGTCTAGAAATCAAGAAGGAAAATTCTCAGACATATTTCTTCAATACCCCAAGAATTACCAAAAGGAATATCCTCAGAAACCTGAAGTTTTCGGAAGGAAAACTTCCATCGAAATATCTGGGACCACCGCTAGCAGAATCAACTATTAGAAAAATCTCATGGAAGGAGTTGCTAGATAAAATCAAACAAAAGCTCAAGATTTGGACATTCAGAGCTCTTAATTTTTCGAGTAGACTCATCCTAGTAAAATCGGTTCTACAGGCAATGCCATTATATCTATTCTCGGTGTTGGCCGCTCCAAAATCAGTCATCAAACAAATCAGAAATATTGAGAGAAATTTTCTATGGGGAGGATAGGAAGGACACAGGAAACGACCTTTGGTGGATTGGAAAACCATATGCACTCCTAAGGCAGTGGAGGGCCTTGGACTACGAGACCCTCTAGACAGTAACAAGGTGATGAGTGCCAAAATATGGTAGAGGTGGATTAATTACAAAGAGGAACCGTGGGCCAAACTTTGGCACCTGAAATATGCTCCTCTCTGGCCCGAGCAATCGTTGGTGCAATTTGGAGAAAACTTACTAGGGTGTAGTATATGGAAAGTGGCACAAGAAAACAGAGGACTGGTCCATAAGCATAGCTTCTGGGAAGTGCGGAATGACATAACCACATGATTTGCTAGGGATGCATGGAAGAGAGAACCAGTTCTAACATGCAGAGAGGACTCCCCTGTTCTAAGTTCCCTTCTTTAGAACCATTCCCTGAGCACGGTGGTGGAATTCTGGGATCCTAGAGACAATGACCGGATCTTCAGGTCTTGGAAACACAAGAATTGGTGGCAATCTCAAGCCCCAGGGGAAGAGGTAGAAGATTTCGTGGCAGAGCTTAATTCCAGAAGAATAACCAAGAATGATTGTTCGGACAAACTCAGATGGGGGTACTCTCACAAAGGAAACTTTAACCCCAAAGAGGCCCTAGGCCTTGTGACAAAGACTCATAATATTGAACCAAAAGCCAAATGAGGGAAAATTTGGGGAGGAGGGTGGTGGCCAAAGGTAATGGTTTTTTGCTGGCTCATGCTCAAACGATGCATTCTAGCTTGGGATAACCTTTAGATCAGGGGAATCATTCGATCCTCTAGGTTTTGCATGTCCAAGGAGAACAACGAAACTAGCAACCATCTTCTGGATGAATGCCCGGTGGCAGATTCAATTTGGGAAAAAGGAGCATCCATTATATAAAAAAACCATTGACACAAAGGAAGGCTGGACATCACAATTGCAGAATGGCCCATGAAGGATTCAAAAACAAAATTGTTAATAGAATGTGGGAGTTTCTCCTAGGGTTTATGGTGTGGGAACTATGGAAAACTCGTAACAGTCAAATATTTGAAAACAAAACTCAGAAAAAAGGGGAAATATGGACCATTATAGAAGCACATCTAAAAGAAACAATTACCCTACACCAGTGGACACAGGAAGATTTCATAGTAGAAGTAAACGAAAGAACTATTTTTTATGGAATGGGGATTTTTGAATTACCTGTCAATAACGCGCGAACCAGAACGACACCAACTTCTGTTAACAGTGCAAAAACATGTACTAGGCCACAAGAAGGCTCCTTTAAATTCAATTTTGACAGAGCGGCCAAAGAAAACCCAGGCCTAGCAGGATTCAGAGGAGCATTAAGGAACTCAGATGGAATTAATCTCAACATGCTCTGCGGATCAATTGGTAACAACACAAACAATATGGTGCATCTACATCACAGGTCTCAAAGAACTAGCGATGGGAAGGTCGATTATTTGCTCTCAAAAGGATTCTAGTAGGACATTCAGCCATACTATTCTCGCATGTAAGGAGATCTGGCAACAAGGTGGCGGATGCTCTCGCGAAAGAAGGAGTGGAAAGTCGTAGCTCTTTCCATGCAGAAGAGCTCGACGATAATGGAAATAGATAGGTTATATGGGAATGATGCAAGAAGTTGACGAAAGATGATAGGGAAGGTAGGATAGAAACGAACAACTGTCAGTGACATCCCAACCCACAGTAGGTGGAAGACAGTTGTTACTCCAACTCAATGGGAATTACACTGTTTGTCATGTCATTATCAAGTAATGGGCCATGAAGTTCAGCGGTGAAGGGTGCAGAAAGTTGTGAGCTGTCCCAATCTCTAGATGGGGCTGATGAACCATGTGCCTACACATGCGGTGGAGGTATGGAGCACGTGGTCTCTGCAGAAGGAACGGACGCCGGCCGGAGAGCCTGGAAATTGACGGAGAAGCATAACACTCTACAGGATTAATACCCTGGTTGATTTGTGCGAGGAGAAGGAGAGGATCCGGCCCTGTGGGTACGTATCCCACGTTGGCTATCACAAGGATGGGGAATTCCAAATATCTCTGGATCAATAGGAATTAAATGAAGAAAAAGGTGGCAGATCTCCCGTAGAGCATAAAAATATGGCAAAGCACGGTGAATGGTAGAGAATGATGGGGGTTAAGGCAAAAATCTCGAGCGGGTTCAATGCTCCAATCTTGGGGAGGAAAGGTTTAGGTTCTGTAAATTCACCCAAGAGGGATCACAGGGTCTCATTCACGGTTGCGATTTTTTTCCTCCTGGCACCTAATAAGATTCTGTGTGGTGTTATCATGCCTTGCTACTGGAGAGCCCGCAATCGCCAACGAGGAAATGGCAAAGAGGAAGGAACCACTGGGGAAATGCCCAACTCAATGAATGATCTTCCCACAATTGAGGAAGAACCGACCCCGTGGCCCTTTAATTGGGGAGATTAGTACATGGCGGAGACACGAGCGGTTATAGAAGCATACATCGCCATGAAGGAATTAGATTTCCTCAGGGAGTATGAGACCCTTATGGGTCGGCCCTTGGAGCTCAATCCTTTCTGGAAAGTCCAAATTCTCCTGGTCCGTGATACACAAGCTAAGGTCCAGATTGCACAAGGAATAAGGGAGGCTCTGGCCCTCATTCGGAGGGGGCAGCAGGAAAGCTCGACTAGGTTCTGGTTTCTTGAACAAATTGTAATGGAGATTATGGACAGCCCCGGGGATAGTTCCACCACTCTAGCGAATACTCCTGCCAATTCACCAGCCAATGAAAATGCCAATGCTCCTCATCCTAACAAGAGGAGCCCGATCTGGGACCAAACTTGGATGCAGGGAGATGAGCTCTCGGGACTTTGGTTTCATGGTTTGTTTTTCTTTTGCTTTGCCTTATTGTAAGTAGTGTTGAAGTGTTACAATTTTCTGTTGTTGTGGGGATGGGATGTTGTTCTAATGGGTTCAGGGCTCAGTAGTAGACCCGTTTTTTGATGTTTGGAGAAAAGGAATGATGCAATAGTGTCCAATGTTATGGGATGTTTCTAATCTTATTTAATCTACCGTCTATATGAAGGTAAGCTTGGTCTCTTGTGTTTTAGTGCTAAGGGATGGGTTCAGGTTTCAAATGATATCTGTAGTTCTTAAGGCTGGTTTCAATGTAATGGGAGGTTTCAGTATCAGTTGCTAAGTTGGTATCAGTAGGTGCCCTATCTTTGGGCTCAAATCATGTAATAGGCTTGGATGAATTTCTGCAACCTTCAAGGATTTCTGGGACGCCCTTTATGAGCCCTGTTTGTTGTCAGACTGGTTCTGTCTAGTTCATCTAGCAAAACCAAGTTTGCTTGTATCTCATTTTTGTATCACCATTTTGTATTATAATAGAATTTTCTCCTACTAAGTGATAAAAAAAAATATAATTTGTCATTTTATATTTGTTTAATTTTAATAGATATAATAGTTAAATATTATATATTCAAATTCAAAAAAAATAAATTAGTTTGATATATCAAATTAATTAAATTAATATATAATTTAACTATTCTTTTAAAAATAAATTATTATTATTGTAATGCAGTACAACATCTTATAGAGGAAACAAGATTATTATCATAATTTTATATAGGAAACAAGACTCTAATTCCTTAGACGATGCTTACCAAATACTTCAATGCCATGTTAGCTCTCGTTTATTAAGTGAAACTCTTATTGAAATCACAAATATATTCTGTCAGATGTAATATTTCAAACCTCTCAGAATCTTACCTTCATTTACAACTTGTATATTTTTACCTGTTCATGACTTGTATTTGCTTTGTAAATTGATTGTTTCAGTGTTGTAAATATCATTAAGTGCATATTAATATAAACAAGAAGGATGATCAGCAAAGCTGCATATTCCTTGTCAATGAACTTGTAACTTGAATTGAAATCGGATAGAGATCTCTCATTGTGCATACTAATTTTTTAATTTTTTTCAAAGTCAAGATTGTAAATTAAATTGTAATAGACATTGTGCATACTAATTTTTGTTTGTGGCTTTAGAACAAGTAATCCATACTTTTGTACTTCTTTTTGTGATTGTTATCATCATCAATTTGTTAGAGAAACAGATTATTGTAATGGTCTATTTGTCTCCAAGATTAGATGAAAGCTTGTGTAGTATACTATCTCTTTGATTCTTGTTTGTAGTTTCCTGGTATCTTAGTAGTTACATTTTATAACATTTGAAATGATTAAAATACATTCTAAATCTAAATATGAAATTTGAAATTGAAAATCGAATGAAATGAATACCACCATAATTATGAAAACTTTCATTGAATTATATAATATAAATATAGATAAATTTAATTAAATATAATAACTTAAATAATTCAATATGATAGCTTAACTGAAATATTTTTTTTTTAAAGAAAATTAGTAGTAAAAAGAACATAACAATGAAAAAAAATAACCACAACCAACCCACTTTCAAGTCTGCCGTTGTAGCTGAGTTCGTGCATCACCGTGAAGGCTGAGCATCAGTGAATATGGGAATTTTGTGCAGACAATCAACATCCCATGCCATAGAAACCATCAAGACATGGACTATGGACCAGTTGAGCGGGGCCGAAACCCCCCACATGCTGATCAAGATTTTGATCCACAAAAAGACTTATCTTTGGATCGTCACCAGGCCTCAATTTCCTGTGCTTGTTGGTCATGGTGGGCATCTTGATTTAAGAATAGGTGCCCACCAAGGATGAGAAAGAAGAACAAGAGACTGATTGCAGAGGTTACTTCAACAGGAGTTCGAATAACACAACGGGGCAATTCCATGTTGTGCATAACTTTGCCATGCAAATTTCCAAGCTGCCAGGAAAAGCACTCATATAACATGCCACATGCCACGGAAATGAACATAAGCCTAGGCAGATGCGCTTCCAATGAGTTAGAGCAGCAATTGTTAGATTTGTAATGGGTAAGAATAGAACATGTCATAATTCAAAATAATTTTTTTTGTTTATTTTAATTTAAAAGTATTAAAAATACAAACTATTATATATAATACTAAGCAACCTAACCAGCTACTTAAAGTTTTTTAATTTATATTTTTTTTAATTATGAGATAAAAAAATTATTATAAACATTTCCTTCTAAAGGACTCAATCTACACAAATATTAAAGTTTCAATTCATTTATCATATTAAAACTATTTATAATATCAATCTAAATACATAGAAATAAAAGTTCATTTTTTTTTTAATTTTAAAAAATAAAAAATGGTTTTAATGATCATTATAAAAAATAATTCTTTATTTTAAGAGTTATAAGTTGAATGGTAGAATTAATAAATAAATAAGATCAAAATTATAATATTTAAAAAAATAACTAATTAAAAATAATAATTACGTCTATATCTTTATTATAATGTATTATAATAGTATGACTGTATCCTTCACTGTTTTAAAAACTTCATTATTATGGAATATAATCAGTTGCATGCTCCAACTACAAAACCGATGGAGAGGCAGGTTGTTTTAAAAACTTCACTGTTATGGAACACAATAGGTTGCTTGTTGCCAACTACACAACCGATGGAGAGGCGGGTCGTTAGAATTTAACAGTACGAATTGTAATTATTTTTGGTCTATATCATAAGCATAAGCTACAGGTTAACTCAGTGTCTTTCCCGATAATGCATGAACGTGGTTCACGTAATTAAATTTCTAAAAATCTATTAAATTCTCCGTACGATCTGAGCAACCCATGGGCAACACATGAATGTGGTTCACAAAATTAAATTTCTAAAACTCTATTAAATTCTCCATGCGATCTGGGCAAGTCTCTTTTAGTAAATCCCTAGATTGTTTTTCTTTAATCTCTATTTTAATCTAGAGCTAAATTGGGGAAAATCAAGCATTAATTCATATATTAAATTGCAGGCCCTATGTTTCTATTGTAATCTTGGGGAAAATCAACCATTAATTCATATATTAAATTGCACGCCCTATGTTTTTAACAGGATTCACATTCTACAAAAATCAAATTTTCAAATTTTGAAGCTGAGCGTTTTATGGAGTCCTCCTGCCCAACAATTTTAACATGCTAAGAAATTCGTTTAACTTCTCCAACTTTTCCCACGTAATTTTTAATGGAAGAAATTGAACGGTATATACAGCAGAAACCTTCTAAATATTTGAAAGAATTCATAACAAAAGATTATTTTTTTAATATCGTGTTATTGTATGGTTTTGCCATTTTTTTTAAATAATGTCAAATTAAAGGAGAAACTGAAATTTAATTCGAGAGAATAACCCGATATGAAAAAAACAGATCATTATGAAACGGACAAGAAGATTTGAGGTGTCCTCGGTTGTGTTCTCCACAACCCCAATCTGGCATCTGGGCAATATTTTTGCAAAATGAAGGAGTGAACATGTCTTCATGCCGTTTAAAATCCTTGGAGACTCTCTTCTGCAAGCAATGCTCTTGCCATGTTTCTAAGATATGATGATGCAATTGGGCTATAGAAAGATCTCGATAATTTATATTCTTATCATTTAAATACTTTTATAAAGCATCTGGTACATGGCCAGGGAAACTACGCAGGTAGTGTTTTAGATAGGCAGGGTCATTTGCCTTCCCTGATTGAATGATTAACTTCTGCATATAACAAAAGTAAGATTCGGCTTGAGACAGATTGCATAATATGGCCGACATGAAGAGTGAAGCTGAATGATCTGCATCGTCTTGTTGATCTTCACCATAAAATTGCTTACCAAGAGCTTTTAAAATTTGTTGGTCTACATCATTGGCCAACAACAATTCATTTCTTCCCCGTGCAGGAAGATGTTCCCACCAATCTGCTGCTAGGCCAGAGAGACCAGCAACGATAAGACTTCCTAGATATTGTCCTGTCAATGAGGAGTCTTTTGTTCTCTGAGCAATGGTCCAATGGAATAAAAGAGTAATGGCAGTTTTTATTTCTGCACGACTCTGACACTGGATATTAAGGACTGGGTGCTCAGGCATTTGAGAAATGATATTGCCTATGGAGGTAGTTCCAAAGCTCATAGGAAACTTTCGTGCTGTTGAAGTAGACGGCATGGTAGTATCATTTGCTGATGAAGGCTCGGGGAAGTCAGAGGCTTCATTCTTTATCATATGATGGGTGGACATCATCTGTAGGTACTTTGGCTCTATGGTTGGTTTACAGGATTTGAAGAATCCTATCCAGTCTTGGACTTCTGCTAAGTCTGCATCTATTTGACCAAAATCATATTTTGGCAAGTCATCTTCTTCAGGCTGTGAGCTGAACATGCCAATTGAGAAACTACGTTCTAACTTAGGTTCAGCTTCTTTCTTCTCAAAACCCTTAGTGGCTAAAGAGAATGCCATTGGGCTGACTTTAGGGGATCTCTTCTTAATGTCATTCATTTTATGTATTATAACTTCAATCGCCTCCAATCTTTTTTCAATCTTTGTTGCTGCTTGATTAATGGCAGCCTTAATTTCCTCAGCATCTGATAACAGATGGTTCATTAAATCCATCTTGGTTTCTATGAGAGAGACCTTCTCTTTTTCTTCAAGGATGCTACCCTTAATTTGCAGGAGATTTAGAGCCATATCGTCTAGATTCTGGGCAGTGTGTTTATGCTGCAAATTTCCCCAATTTGCAAGCTTTACCTCATCGGGCGTAGACTCATCTACTCTAAAGGACTTGAGGGGCAGAAATTCTTTCTTATAGCTTCCATCAGAAGCATACTGTCTGAAAGGGAAGTCTAGTAGACTCCTTCCTGGGTGAAAGGATTTTCTTCCTTGGATTGTGGCTTCCATCTCATCGTTCTGTCTAGGAAGCGAGAAGGAAAACATTCCCAAGCTAGGTCTCTTTTGTTGATGTTCAAGTTTTTGGAGGGTCTTTCTACAGGCTGGACAGTCTTGGTGCTGACCTCTGTGTTCATTGTCATTCAGGCCTGTGAATGAGATTGTTTTAGAATGATTATGAAGAGGGTTTCCTTGGACAGTCCTTCTACCTATATGGTGAGAAGAAGAGGTAGAGGTGCTTCGAAGAAGGGAACTGGTAGGGGCAAGATTAGGTTCATGATATCTGAAGGAGCTGGTTTGTCTGTTAAAGGTGAGAGGTCTAGTAGCCATAGCTCTCTTAGTGTCTTCAAGGTTTCTAAGATCATTATAACAGATTTCCCAATTATGTGGGTATTTTATCCATGTCCAGTCAAAAGTGGCGGGTTGAGATTTTTTAGACTTGTCATGTTCCACCACGCTGAGCAGGTGTGAACTCTGATGGACATGGGTTCGAAGAGGAGGAATGGTGTCATTCCCAAACCGGACCACAACCAGACTTTTTAATTGAAGGATTTTTGAACTTGTTAACATTGAAAAGCCCTGCGGGAGAATGTAAGCTTTGAGTAAGTCATAAATGTGCGGGTCGTCCAAGCTTACACTATTTTTAGGGAAGATGGTACCAAAAGCTGGACGATCATGTAGAGGGGCGGTGAAGCCACCAATGAAAGCATCTGCAAATTGTGAATGACGGGTATCTATTGCTACACAAAAGGAAGAGACAGGAAGAAAAGGGTGGACAAGAGGACCAAGGCCAAGTTTTATAGCTCCAAGATGAGCATATTTATAATCGTGTTTCTTCGCCCAATCTATTTGTTTCTTTTCTAATAAATTTATATGTACTGGCTCTTCAGAGTCAGTAAAATAAATGTCAATGGAAGAAACTTTTATTTGTGTGCAGGACAAGTATTCCCAGAGGGATAGTTTATACACGTCTCGTGGAAGAATTGCAGGCAATTCCCAATTTGTAGAGGGATTAGAATTATCAATGTGAATAATAGAAGATGAAGAATTTGGAGTAGAGCATTCTGCAAAGGATGAGCATCTCTCAGAAAGGGTTACTTCTTCATTATTGTCTTGCTGATAGTCTAGTAAGGTGTGAGCAGCTATATCCATTGAGGGATTCGCCAGGAATCGAAACATCAACACACCAGATTCATCTTCAATTGCTTGAAATAGAAATTATATCCCTTAACTCCTTCAAAATTAACTTGCTCAAAACCGCGATCAATATGATACACACAGAAAGTATAATAGTGATTATTACAGAGAGATATATTACAGATGACACAGGAGGAAGTTACAGACTCACAGATCGCCTTCGGACTGCGAAGGTCGTCACTGTATACTCAATACAACCTAATCAAAGCTTTTGATGTGTTCTTATAGCTCGGAGGCCAAGACACAGAGCATACGCTTTGTTACGGACGCTTATCTATATACTTCAGAGCATTCTGTTGCAATGTTATAGCAGGACTGCCAACTTGCACAGCATACTCGCCTGATTACAGACACTTACACACTTTGAGTTTCTGATGAGTTCTTATAGTGCAAGGCCAAGACTCAGAGCATAATCCTCTACTAACAGACTCGAGACTTAAGAGCAGAGCGGACTACTTACTCAATACTCAGACACAACTTGCAGACTAGAAATTTGCAGAGCGGACTACTTTCTCGATGCAAAGACTTGCTATATTTCAAATGAGGCCCGAGGCCCTTATTTATAAAAATCTCATCCGGTTGTCCGGTGAGCTAAAACCGACAGTAACAAGTTAGTCGGTAGATTCGGTAACCTAGAAAAACACCTTTAGGTCAAAACCGAATCATCCAGGGCGACAGGTGGGGACTACCACTGTCATTATCTCGTCCCTTAACTGGCCTAAGGCATTACGGGGATCCGAAATCTTCAATAGTGACAGATTGACTCCGACAAACTTTTTACAAAGTGGAGCATATACTGGCCCACGACAGCTTTAAGCTAAGTATTACAATGTGGAGCATTTATCCGGCCCATGTCGGAAACAATGTCAGCAAAGCTGGCTGACTCAGCCTTCAGGGATGGTCCACCACTGCTTCTAGTTAATCATCATAGTCACGTCCTTGGAAACAGGCACATTCTCAGTAACCATCAATATCGATTCCACCGCATGTACATCCCAACATTCCATCACCGTCAGAATCATAGTAGAATTGGGAGTCTTCCATATATGGCGGTTTCTCATTTATTATTGGAGGATTGTAGAGCTGATCGCCAAAACAACGCTCTATGTCAGAACCATGAAACAACGGATTTGGGCCATAAAGGAACTCAAATCTAAATTGCGATTCCACTCTATAATTCAAAGGAGTTTGCCTAGTTATAAATTTAGAGTGTTTTTCTTTCCCTTTTCATCTTTCATAACAAACTTCTGTGTTACAAAGATTTCATGGTCAAGCGGTTTGTATGATCCTCCTTCATGGATAAGCAGGAATTTGAACCACTGATGGTTCTGGTCTGCTACTTGCATATCAGCTTCCATGTGTGCTATGAAATTAGCACGTCTATTCGCCCAGTCAACTCTTGGACAAAATCTATCCAGGATTATTTCGGTCCAACCAGTCCAAGATTTGTTCCGCAGATTACCAGGATCTGCACAGATAACAATCTTGCCTTCTTCTCTCCAAAATTGGAGAATGAGACTATAGTGATACCAAGAAATTCGGCCTTCTCCAATACCTACGTACCAAACATCACCTGTAGATTCTGGATTACAGTCGATCCAGACATCTCTATCTGAAATCAGCTTTTCCCTAGCTTGCTAGAAACTGAGAAAGGCATTCTTTTCCCATCTTTCAAGGATATCCAGTTTTAGTGGAGAGGAATGGATTCGATGTATGGTGCAGAGTTCTAGAAACCTTTTAGCTTCATCACGAGGTGTTTCTTCGAGAGACTTGACTCGAACTTCTTCTGGCAAGACATCTTCCCATGGATACAAATATACTCCTCCTTTCGGCGTGGGAAGTATGAATACTTTGGGCTGAATAGCTGGAGACTTTTCTTTGCCTAGTCTGGAGCTAGAACTTGACTCTCCAGTGTTAAACATGTTTAATGCAGGTGGCTTCTTCTGAGCTATTTCTCTAGTTAACATATCAGCCAAACAGTTAAGATATTCGGGCTTGTAAACAATTTCATAATCAAAATTACTAAGCCATAAAAACCATTTTAATATCCTACTGTTATTCTCTGCCATCAAACTCTCATTTTTCAATACGCCAGGCATTATCTTTAGGTTTGTTCATATAATAAACTTCACTAGTTTGAGGAACAGACGAAAGTGCATGACTGTCTTCTTAACAGCCAAAATATCTTTGTGGCTGGTTGGATAGTTCAGTTCAGCTGCTTTGAAGGAGCCTGATCCATAACCACAAATGTATTCTCTGATATTTAAAACCTCTAACAAAACTCCTCCCCATGTCTGAGAAGAGGCATCAGTTTCAATTATAAGGTTCCCAGTTCTAGTAGGCAGAGACAGAGGCGGCAGTTCTAATACCTTTTCCTTTATTACCTGAACTGCGGCAGACATAGCAGCTGACCATTTTGGTGGATGTTTCTTTAACCTTTGCTGCAGCACAAAGATGTCAGCAGCCTGACCTTTACAGAAAGGTCTGATGTAATTCGGAGATCCTAAGAATCTCTGCAACTAAGTCTTATCTGTTATTTCATTAGGAAAATGACTGAAACATTTCAAAACATGTTCTTGGAGTATAACTTGCCCTTTGCTGATTTTAAACCCAAGAAACTCTATTTCTGTTTTTCCTATCTCCATTTTTGGTTTAGATAAGACTAATCCATGTTTAAAGACCAACTCATAAAATTTATGGAGATGCTTCTGATGTTCCTGCAAGGTCTTTGAACAGATAAGTATATCATCAATAAATACAAGTGCCCAATTGAAATCTCTGAAAATATCCTCCATTCGTTTCTGGAATTCAGAGGGTGCATTATTGATGCCAAAAGGTAGCACAGTCCACTGATACTGACCATGGGGGACTACAAATGCTGTCTTAAACCGATCTTTAGGAATTATGCCAATTTGATAAAATCCTGACTTAAGATCAAATTTGCTAAATATCGTGCAACCTGCTATTCTTTGCAACAGGCTGGCTTTGTCTGGTAAGGGATACCTGACTTTCTGAAGTGAAGCATTTAGTGGCTTATAGTTAACCACAAGTCTAGGTTTCCCTCTCTTTTGCTCTGAGTGTTTGTTCACGACAAATGCTCTACATGCCCACGGACTTCTTGAAGGTTCAATCAAACCCTTGGATAACAATTCTTTAATCTCTGTATCACAGAATTGTTTCTCTGTAGGTGACATTAAAGCTGCAGAAGCTTTCATAGGTTTCATACACAAGAGTGGGTCATAAGGAAGAGATACAAAGTACTTCTCCCTTGTCCAAAATGCATTTGGATTGTCAGAGCAGCAATCTTTTTCTAGCTTCTCATAAATGTCTTTTAATGTTTTCTCTCCATGTTGTTCTGAGAATGCTTTGCTTCTGTCCATTTTCATAAGCTACACTCTGTTAGGAGTTTGTACAATTTGAGGCACAACTACTAGACATTTAGGGATTGTTTTGAAGGTGATCAGCAGAGTTATGGGTTTACCATTCAAAACACATGAAAAGGTCATCCTATGGTGATCTACCATATAAGGACTGACTCTATGGAGAAATTTAGCGCCTAAAACGCAGTCTTCACTCAAGCCATCCATTCTATGTACAGTTAGCTTATCTTTAATGCCATTAAAATTAACAGGAAAGAATTCAGCTTTGGCTTGCAAGGGAACAGGCGTACCATTTATAGCTATTCCGCCATCTGTAGTGGGTTGCCAATAAAAAGAGGGTAAAGCTGGGCCTCTAGCTAAATTCACTTGGCATCCAGAGTCTATAATACAGCTAAGTAAGTATGGCTTATATTCACATGGGTGAAATTGTACAGAGATAAATACCTTTGGGCCAGAGAGCATAGAAAGACTTACAGTAGATGGAGGTTCAGGGGATTCTTCTCTTTCTTCTCTGGGACTTGTCGTACTTAGGGCACTCTCATAGTGCTTACTCATGTCTTCATCTGAGGACTGATCACGTTCATTCTGTAATACTTTTACAACACTTTTCAGATCTTCGATCTTGGCACAAAGTTGTCTGAGCTGCTGCTGTTTATCTCTTATCTGTAACCTGAGTTTGGCTTTTCTGTCTATTCTGAACTTCTGCCTTTCTTGGTGTCCTGAAGGATAGTTTTGGTACAATTCGGCAGGACTGTAAGAGAGAGAGGTTACATATTCTATCTTTTGCTTACCTTTCGTTTGCTCAAGCTATCTGAGCAATTCTTTCTTATCTTCTCTTAGGTTTGCTCTCTTTTGATATTCATATGGCTCAATAATAGAAAGCTGTAAATCAATAGCAACAATTTGCTTTTCTATTTCTTGAGGCTTTGGCATTGTAAACATATTAAAATTGAACATATTAAGAGCAAAGTCAAAATCTGGGATCTCATACCCCCCCAAATTTGGTTCGGACTCGGACTCAGAGGAAGGAGCAAATTTGTCAAGAGCAGCTGGCGGAGAATTGTCGGAATTCGTCGAATCAGAGGAAATGGAATCAACAGAATCATCAGATGGAAGATACAAAATTTCATCGGATGGTGATGCAACTGAATCTGGGTTATCCCACCATCGAGGATCCAGATTATCGCAGAAAGCGGCGATCTTGGGCTTAGAATTTTTCTTTGGACACTTATTTGCCCAATGTCCGGATTTCCAACACAGAAAACAGGTTTAGCATTCGCCTGTGAAGAGCGGTGTTTAATAAACTTGCGGGGAAACTGAGACTTATACTTCTTATGGGTTTGGTGCTTCATCTTTCTGTGAAACTGCAAGGGTTTTTCTTGAAAATGATAGCGAGGAGCGCTAGTGTAAAACCCTTTAGGCTTCTTCTTGTGCTGACAATGACAAGAAGATTTGAGGTGTCCTCAGTTGTGTTCTCCACAACCCCAATCTGGCATATGGGCAATATTTTTGCAAAATGAAGGATTGAACATGTCTTGATGCCATTTAAAATCCTTGGATACTCTCTTCTCCAAGCAATGCTCTTGCCATGTTTCTAAGATATGATGATGCAATTGGGATATAGAAAGATCTCGATAATTTATATTCTTATCCTTTAAATACTTTTCTACAGCATCTGGTACATGGCCAGGGAAACTACATAGGTAGTGTTTTAGATAGGCAGGGTCATTTGCCTTCCCTGATTGAATGATTAACTTCTGCATATAACAGAAGTAAGATTCAGCTTGAGACAGATTGCATAATCTGGCCGACATGAAGAGTGAAGCTGAATGATCTGCATCGTCTTGTTGATCTTCACCATAAAATTGCTTACCAAGAGATTTTAAAATTTGTTGGTCTGCATCATTGGCCAACAACAATTCATTTCTTCCCTGTGGAGGAAGATGTTCCCACCAATCTGCTGCTAGGCCAGAGAGACCAGCAACGATAATACTTCCTATATATTGTCCTGTCAATGAGGAGTCTTTTGTTCTCTGAGCAATGGTCCAATGGAATAAAAGAGTAATGGCATTTTTTAATTCTGCACAACTCTGACACTGGATATTAAGGAATGGGTGCTCAGGCATTTGAGAAATGATATTGCCTATGGAGGTAGTTCCAAAGCTCATAGGAAACTTTGGTGATGTTGAAGCAGAGGGCATGGCAGTATCATTTGCTGATGAAGGCTCGGGAAAGTCAGAGGCTTCATTCTTTATCATATGATGGGTGGACATCATCTGTAGGTACTTTGGCTCTATGGCTAGTTTACAGGATTTGAAGAATCCTATCCAGTCTTGGACTTCTGCTAAGTCTGCATCTGTTTGACCAAAATCATATTATGGTAGGTCATCTTCTTCAGGATGTGAGCTGAACATGCCAATTGAAAAACTACGTTCTAACTTAGGTTCAGCTTCTTTCTTCTCAAAACCCTTAGTGGCTAAAGAGAATGCCATTGGGATGACTTTAGGGGATCTCTTCTTAATGTCATTCATTTTCTGTATTATAACTTCAATCGCCTCCAATCTTTTTTCAATCTTTGTTGCTGCTTGATTAATGGAAGCCTTAATTTCCTCAGCATTTGATAACAGATGGTTCATTAAATCCATCTTGGTTTCTATGAGAGAGACCTTCTCTTTTTCTTCAAGGATGCTACCCTTAATTTGCAGCAGATCTAGAGCCATATCGTCTAGATTCTGGGCAGTGTGTTTATGCTGTAAATTTCCTCAATTTGCAAGCTTTACCTCATCATGCGTAGACTCATCTACTCCAGAGGACTTGAGGGGCATAAATTCTTTCTTGTAGCTTCCATCAGAAGCATACTGTCTGAAAAGGCAGTCTGGTAGATTCCTTATTGGGTGAAAGGATTTTCTTCCTTGGATTGTGACTTCCATCTCATTGTTCTGTCTAGGAAGCGAGAAGGAAAACATTCCCAAGCTGGGTCTCTTTTGCTGATGTTCAAGTTTTTGCAGGGTCTTTCGACAGGCTAGACAGTCTTGGTGCTGACCTCTGTGTTCATTGTCATTCAGGCCTGTGAATGAGATTGTTTCAGAATGATTATGAAGAGGGTTTCCTTGGACAGTCCTTCTACCTATTTGGTGAGAAGAAGAGGTAGAGGTGCTTTGAAGAAGGGAACTGGCAGGGGAAAGATTAGGTTCATGATATCTGAAGGAGCTGGTTTGTCTGTTAAAGGTGAGAGGTCTAGTAGCCATAGCTCTCTTAGTGTCTTTAAGGTTTCGAAGCTCATTATAACGGATTTCCCAATTCTGTGGGTATTTTATCCCCGTCCAGTCAAAAGTGACGGGTTGAGATTTTTTAGACTTGTCCTATTCCACCACGCTGAGCAGGTGTGAACTCTGATGGACATGGGTTCAGAGAGGAGGAATGGTGTCATTCCTAAATCGGACCACAACCAGACTTTTTAATTGAAGGACTTTTGAACCTGTTAACATTGAAAAGCCCTGCGGGAGAATGTAAAAAAGCTCAATCCATGTCCATCAGAGTTCACACCTGCTTAGTGTGGTGGAATAGGACAAGTCCAAAAAAGCTCAACACGTCACTTTTGACTGGACGGGGATAAAATACCCACAGAATTGGGAAATCTGTTATAATGAGCTTAGAAACCTTGAAGACACTAAGAGAGCTATGGCTACTAGACCTCTCACCTTTAATAGACAAACCAGCTCCTTCAGATATCATGAACCTAATCTTGCCCCTGCCAGTTCCCTTCTTCAAAGCACCTCTACCTCTTCTTCTCACCAAATAGGTAGAAGGACTATCCAAGGGAACCCTCTTCATAATCATTCTGAAACAATCTCATTCACAGGCCTGAATGACAATGAACACAGAGGTCAGCACCAAGACTGTCCAGGCTGTAGAAAGACCCTTCAAAAACTTGAACATCAGCAAAAGAGACCCAGCTTGGGAATGTTTTCCTTCTCGCTTCCTAGACAGAACAATGAGATGGAAGCCACAATCCAAGGAAGAAAATCCTTTCACCCAGGAAGGAATCTACCAGACTGCCCTTTCAGACAGTATGCTTATGATGGAAGCTACAAGAAAGAACTTCTGCCCCTCAAGTCCTCTGGAGTAGATGAGTCTACTCCTGATGAGGTAAAGCTTGCAAATTGGGGAAATTTGCAGCATAAACACACTGCCCAGAATCTAGACGATATGGCTCTAGATCTGCTGCAAATTAAAGGTAGCATCCTTGAAGAAAAAGAGAAGCTCTCTCTCATAGAAACCAAGATGGATTTAATGAACCATCTGTTATCAGATGCTGAGGAAATTAAGGCTGCCATTAATCAAGCAGCAACAAATATTGAAAAAAGATTGGAGGCGATTGAAGTTATAATACAGAAAATGAATTACATTAAGAAGAGATCCCCTAAAGTCAGCCCAATGGCATTCTCTTTAGCCACTAAGGGTTTTGAGAAGAAATAAGCTGAACCTAAGTTAGAACGTAGTTTCTCAATTGGCATGTTCAGCTCACAGCCTGAAGAAGATGACCTACCAGAATATGATTTTGGTCAAACAGATGCGGACTTAGCAGAAGTCCAAGACTGGATAGGGTTCTTCAAATCCTGTAAACCAGCCATAGAGCCAAAGTACCTACAGATGATGTCCACCCATCATATGATAAAGAATGAAGCCTCTGACTTTCCCAAGCCTTCATCAGCAAATGATACTGCCATGCCCTCTGCTTCAACAACACCAAAGTTTCCTATGAGCTTTGTAACTACCTCCATAGGCAATATCATTTCTCAAATGCCTGAGCACCCAGTCCTTAATATCCAGTGTTAGAGTCGTGCAAAAATAAAAAAATGCCATTACTCTTTTATTCCATTGGGCCATTGCTCAGAGAACAAAAGAATCCTCATTGACAGGACAATATATAGGAAGTCTTATCGTTGCTGGTTTCTCTGGCCTAGCAGCAGATTGGTGGGAACATCTTCCTGCACAAGGAAGAAATGAATTGTTGTTGGCCAATGATGCAGACCAACAAATTTTAAAAGCTCTTGGTAAGCAATTTTATGGTGAATATCAACAAGACGATGCAGATCATTCAGCTTCACTCTTCATGTCAGCCAGATTATGCAATCTATCTCAAGGTGAATCTTACTTATGTTATATGCAGAAGTTAATCATTCAATCAGGGAAGGAAAATGACCCTGCCTGTCTAAAACACTACCTGCGTAGTTTCCCTGGCCATGTACCAGATGCTGTAGAAAAGTATTTAAAGGATAAGAATATAAATTATCGAGATCTTTCTATAGCCCAATTGCATCATCATATCTTAGAAACATGGCAAGAGCATTGCTTGGAGAAGAGAGTCTCCAAGGATTTTAAACGACATCAAGACATGTTCACTCCTTCATTTTGTAAAAATATTGCCCAAATGCCAGATTGGGGTTGTGGAGAACACAACCGAGGACACCTCAAATCTTCTTGTTGTTGTCAGCACAAGAAGAATCCTAAAGGGTTTTACACTAGCGCTCCTCGCTATCATTTTCCAGAAAAACCCTTGCAGTTTCACAGAAAGCCGAAGCACCGAACCCATAAGAAGTATAAGTCTCAGTTTCCCTGCAAGTTTATTAAACTCTGCTCTTCACAGGCGGATGCTAAAGCCTGTTTTCTGTGTGGGAAATCCATACATTGGGCAAATAAGTGTCCAAAGAAAAAGTCTAAGCCCAAGCTCGCTGCTTTCTGCGATAATCTGGATCCTCGATGGTGGGATCACCCAGATTCAGTTGCATCACCATCCGATGAAATTTTGTATCTTCCATCTGATGATTCTGTTGATTCCGTTTCCTCTGATTCGATGGATTCCGACAATCCTCCGCCAGCTGCTCATAACAAATTTGCTCCTTCCTCTGAGTCTGAGTCCGAACCAAATTTGGGGGGGTATGAGATCCCATATTTTGACTTTGCTCTTAATATGTTCAATTTTAATATGTTTACAATGCCAAAGCCTCAAGAAATAGAAAAGTGAATTGCTACTATTGATTTACAGCTTTCTATTATTGAGCCATATGAATATCAAAAGAGAGCAAACCTAAGAGAAGATAAGAAAGAATTGCTCAGACAACTTGAGCAAACGAAAGGTAAGAAAAAGATAGAATATGTAACCTCTCTCTCTTACAATCCTGCCGAATTGTACTAGAACTATCCTTCAGGACACCAAGAAAGGCAGAAGTTCAGAATAGACAAAGAAGCCAAGCTCAGGTTACAAATAAGAGATAAACAGCAGCAGCTCAGACAGCTTTTGTCGAGATCGAAGATTTGAAAAGTGCTGTAAAAGTATTACAGACTGAACGTGATCAGTCCTCAGATGAAGACTTGAGTAAGCACTATGAGAGTGCCCTGAGTACGACAAGTCCCAGAGAAGAAAGAGAAGAATCCCCTGAACCTCCATCTACTGTAAGTCTTTCTATGCTCTCTGGCCCAAAGGTATTTATCTCTGTACAGTTTCACCCATGTGAATATAAGCCATACTTACTTAGCTGTATGATAGACTCTGGATGCCAAGTGAATTTAGCTAGATGCCCAGCTTTACCCTCTTTTTATTGGCAACCCACTACAGATGGCAGAACAACTATAAATGGTACGCATGTTCCCTTGCAATCCAAAGCTCAATTATTTCCTGTTAATTTTAATGGCATTAAAGATAAGCTAACTGTATATAGAATGGATGGCTTGAGTGAAGACTGTGTTTTAGGCGCTGAATTTCTCCATAGAGTCAGTCCTTATATGGTAGATCACCATAGGATGACCTTTTCATGTGTTTTGAATGGTAAACCCATAACTCTACGGATCACCTTCAAAACAATCCCTAAATGTCTAGTAGCTGTGCCTCAAATTGTACAAACTCCTAACAGAGTGCAGCTTATGAAAATGGACAGAAGCAAAGCATTCTCAGAACAACATGGAGAGAAAACATTAAAAGACATTTATGAGAAGCTAGAAAAAGATTGCTGCTCTGACAGTCCAAATGCATTTTGGACAAGGGAGAAGTACTTTGTGTCTCTTCCTTATGACCCACTCTTGCGTATCAAACCTATGAAAGCTTCTTCAGCTTTAATGTCACCTACAGAGAAACAATTCTGTGATACAGAGATTAAATAATTGTTATTCAAGGGTTTGATTGAACCTTCAATAAGTCCGTGGGCATGTAGAGCATTTGTCGTGAACAAACACTCAGAGCAGAAGAGAGGGAAAACTAGACTTGTGGTTAACTATAAGCCACTAAATGCTTCACTTCAGAAAGTCAGGTATCCCTTACCAAACAAAGCCATCCTATTGCAAAGAATAGTAGGTTGCACGATCTTTAACAAATTTGATCTTAAGTCAAAATTTTATCAAATTGGCATAATTCCTAAAGATCGGTTTAAGACAGCATTTGTAGTCCCCCATGGTTAGTATCAGTGGATTGTGCTGCCTTTTGGCATCAATAATGCACCCTCTGAATTCCAGAAACGAATGGAGGATATTTTCAGAGATTTCAGTTGGGCACTTGTATTTATTGATGATATACTTACCTGTTCAAAGACCTTGCAGAAACTTCCACCAAAATGGTCAGCCGCTATGTCTGCCGCAGTTCAGGTAATAAAGGAAAAGGTATTAGAACTACCGCCTCTGTCTCTGCCTACTGGAACTGGGAACCTTATAATTGAAACTGATGCCTCTTCTCAGACATGGGGAGGATTTTTGTTAGAGGTTTTAAATAGCAGAGAACACATTTGTGGTTATGGATCAGGCTCCTTCAAAGCAACTGAACTGAACTATCCATCCAGCCACAAAGAGATTTTGGCTGTTAAGAAGACAGTCATGCATTTCCAACTGTTCCTCAAACCAGTGAAGTTTATTATACGAAAAGACCTAAAGATAATGCCTGGAATATTGAAAAATGAGAGTTTGATGGCAGAGAATAACAGTAGGATATTAAAATGGTTTTTATGGCTTAGTAATTTTGATTATGAAATTGTTTACAAGCTCGGATATCTTAACTGTTTGGCTGATATGTTAACCAGGGAAACAGCTCAGAAGAAGCCACCTGCATTAAACATGTTTAACACTGGAGATTCAAGTTCCAGCTCCATACCAGGCAAAGAAAAGTCCCCAACTATTCAGCCCAAAGTATCCATACTTCCCACGCCGAAAGGAGAAGTATATTTGTATCCATGGGAAGATGTCTTTCCAGAAGAATTTCGGGTCAAGTCACTCGAAGAAACACCTCGTGACGAAGCTGAAAGGTTTCTAGAACTCTGCACCATACATCAAATCCAGTCCTCTCCACTAAAACTGGATATCCTTGAAAGATGGGAAAAGAATGCCTTTCTCAGTTTCCAGCAAGCTAGGGAAAAGCTGATTAAAGATAGAGATGTCTGGATCGACTGCAATCCAGAATCTACAGGTGATGTTTGGTACGTAGATATTGGAGAAGGCCGAATGTCTTGGTATCACTACAGTCTCATTCTCCAATTTTGTAGAGAAGAAGGCAAGATTGTTATCTGTGCAGATCCTGGTAATCTGCGAAACAAATCTCGGACTGGTTGGACTGAAATACTCCTGGATAGATTTTTTCCAAGAGTTGACTGGGAGAATAGACATGCTAATTTCATAGCACACATGGAAGCTGATATGCAAGTAGCAGAACAGAACCATCAGTGGTTCAAATTCCTGCTTATCCATGAAGGAGGATCATACAAACCGCTTGACCATGAAATCTTTGTAACACAGAAGTTTGTTATGAAAGATAAAAAGGGCAAAGAAAAACACTCTAAAGTTATAAGTAGGCAAACTCCTTTGAATTATAGAGTGGAATCGCAATTTAGATCTGAGTTCCTTTATGGCCCAAATCCCTTGTTTCATGGTTCTGATATAGAGCGATGTTTTGGCGATCAACTCTACAATCCTCCAGCAATAAATGAGAAACCGCCATATATGGAAGACTCCCAATTCTACTATGATTCTGACGATGATGAAACGTTGGGATGTACATGCGGTGGAATCGATATTGATGGTTACCGAGAATGTGCCTATTTCCAAGGACGTGACTATTATGATTAACTGGAAGCAGTGGTGGACCATCCCTGAAGGCTGAGTCAGCAGCTTTGCTGACATTGTTTCCGACGTGGGCCGGATAAATGCTCCACATTGTAATAGTTAGGTTAAAGTTGTCGTGGGCCAGTATATGCTCCACTTTGTAAAAAATTTGTCGGAGTCAGTCTGTCACTATTGAAGATTCCGGGTCCCCGTAATGCCTCATGCAAGTTAAGGGACGAGATAACGATAGTGGTAGTCCCCACTTGTCGCCCCGGATGATTCGGTTTTGACCTAAAGGTGTTTTTCTAGGTTACCGGATCTACCGACTAACTTGTTACTGTCGGTTTTAGCTCACCGGACAACCGGATGAGATTTTTATAAATAAGGGCCTCTGGCCTCATTTGAAGCATAACAAGTCTTTGCATCAAGCAAGTAGTCCGCTCTGCAAATTTCTAGTCTACAAGTTGTGTCTGAGTATTGAGCAAGTAGTCCACTCTGCTCTTAAGTCTCGAGTCTGTTAGTAGAGGATTATGCTCTGAGTCTTGGCCTTGCGCTATAAGAACTTATTAGAAACTCAAAGTGTGTAAGTGTCTGTAATCAGGCAAGTATGCTCTGCAAGTTGGCATTCATGCTATAACATTGCAACAGAACACTCTGAAGTATATAGATAAGCGTATGCTCTGTGTCTTGGCCTCCGAGCTATAAGAACACATCAAAAGCTTTGATTAGGTTGTATTGATTATACAGTGACGACCTTCGCAGTCCGAAGGCGATCTGTGAGTCTGTAACTTCCTCCTATGTTATCTGTAATGCATCTCTCTGCGATAATCACTATTATACTTTCTGTGTGTATCATATTGATTGCGGATTTGAGCAAGTTAATTTTCAAGGAGTTAAGGGATATAATTTCTGTTTCAAGCAATTGAAGATGAATCTGGTGTGTTGATGTTTCGATTCCTGGCGAAAATGGTATTCAATAGAATAACTAGATGTGAAGCAAGAGACTGATAAGGTACTGCAAACCAGCCCCACGTTTATCTTCACTCTTTGTCTCCAATTGAATCCTTTTTGTCTTCAATTCAATCCGAAGCCATCTGTATGGTGTAGTAGAATGTGTTAAGATTGGGCATGGAAATCTAATAACTTGTAAGTAAATATCCCAGAACTAGCTATGGCTAAATATGTTTTATTTGTGTAATTATAGATTTTATTTTAATAGGTTAGAGAATTACATAAATATATACAAAAGAAAAAACCTTGAACTTGCCAAGAGGCAGTTATGCATAATTGTAAAATGTCTAAGTGAAATGATATTTTGTTTTGATATATAATCAAAGGCAATCTGAAACCTATGCTTAGAGTATTGCCAACCCATACTTCCATTGTATAGAAGTAGAATAATAATTTATTCCACTATGTACAGTTAAAAGACAATTTGAAACATTTCTATGTCACGGTAGCCAAGCCACCAGAGATTGATACATGTAGTGAAACGACTCATCATTCATATTTCAAAACCTTTCAAATTTTCATTTTGCAATATTCTGTGCAAGATTAACGGTGACTTAACATACAGACGTCCTTCACACAAACAAATTCTGATTTACATGTGACTCGCCTTCCGAAATGTTTCCAATGTGCTCCCTGACACTTATAGATCCATTGCATTCTTCATTGGATTCTAGGAAAGCCAGGAAAAGGAAACTATACCGCACAAACTACTTTCAGAGCACCAGAAGTGCCATGTGAAGATTGAGATGATGGAAAATCAAATCTTTGTTGTCTAAATGATACTGTCTTGAGTCCAGAGAATCTGGGACAACGTGCAACGAGCAAAGAAAACATAGACTTCAATGGAATAGTTTCATTCTAAACTCTCAAGCTACAAATAATATGGGTAGAGAACGAAAACAGAAAAGGAACATATATTATCCTAAAAGAACTCTGAAACTACTTCAAACAGTAAAGCAACTTAGAGAATCCCATATTAGAATTTGGCGCTTTCTGATGCCTATGAGACCACCTTTAAAGAACATTGATATCATATCCTACTAAACAATTTATCGTTCTAGAGCACATATACCATACATTAAAGCTTCTATGCAGAGAATATGAAGAAACTATAACTTATTTGCTCATAAGATGTGCTTCTGTCAAGCAAGATGAAGGATTCTTACTGTAGCTCTGTAGCAAGCAACCTATTATTTTTAGTACCAACCATAAAAGAAAAATAAAATATAGTGGATACTTTCTGGGAGGACAAAGACCAGATTTTTCCTAGCTTGTAGGACATCATCATAAATTTGTTTCAGGGCAGATTTTGCGTAGATCCTAGTACATCATCACAAAATTGTTTCAGGGTGCGAAAGAAGAGTTGGACTGATATGTAGTGTAGCAATGGAACGGCCAGGACCCTACCATCTTGCATGCCATGCAGAGCCAGCATCGTGCCATGAATTATCAAACGATCACTGTAGATGTACATGTATCTTTAATGTACTTTTAATGTGTTCCAAAATGGCTAACAATATTCATTATCTAGTAGAGTAATAAATGCTGCAGTAGCACTGTGGGAAGTTGGATCTCAAACAGGCATTGTGAGCTGCTGGATCTCAAAGTTGTTGAGATCCAACGGCGCACAGTGCTGCTGCAGCTGCCTTAGCATTTATTACTCTACTGCATATAAAATAATTTTTGCCTTCCTATCTGACATGCAGATGATCTGTTATGTGCATGCACCTTTAACATGTTTTGAAATGACATCAAGGTGAAGTGTTGATGTGCATGCACTTTAACAACAGCTGCCAAACTCCTGTCAAGCATGGTCATAGTTAGTGGGTTGTTAGGCCAGTTGATGTCGGTTGTCAGAGACTACAGAGTTGAGAGAGTGAGAAAAACTTTATCATAAAAAAAAGAAAAAGTTTGTGCGTTGTTTCCAAAACTATGTCAATTACTTGCAGGGAATAATAAGAGCTATAGTTTTTAAATGTAAAATGCATTTGTGTAGTTTGAAAACAAGGAGGGACACTCTGCATTTGAGCACAAGAGGTTATGTCAGTCATCCAAAGAAACACTCCGTATTTGAGAACAAGAGCTTATGTTATTCATCCAAAGCAGGAATGAAAAAAATGTCCACGTATTAAATAAGCTAATTTTGGTCTTAGAAATTGCTAGTTAAATATACTAAGATACTCTTAATTTGAGATCTCTTGGAAAATTAATTTGAGATACTCTTAATTTAAGTTAAATATAGTAAGATACTCTTAATTTCAGATCTCTTGGAAAATTAATTTGAGATTTCTTGGAAAGTTAAATATACTAAGATACTAAGAAGACAAAGAACCATCTTTGTTCGTTTTTTAATTTCTGAATAATGATACATAGTTTTTTCAGGCATGTCTTCCATTCAGCATCATTATGTTTCCTTCTGCCTTTTGTTTTGAACACAAAATTGATTCCAAAAATAAATGTATGTTAAATGGGCAATTGAAAATAAATGTACGTTAAATAGGAAATTTGTAATTACAACCTACAATGTGACCCACCTTTATTTAAAGTTGACTCAGATGAAAGAGTTACAAGATACTATCAATTAAATACATTTTGTCTGCTTCTATGCCATTCAATTATTTATTATGTCCCAAGTCCCCACAGGGATATATTCGTGAAGGTGAATTAACTCAAATTTTTATTTTAATATTTGTATTTTTTTAATGTTAAATTATCATTATGTCCCGACCATGCATCAAATTTGAAGGGTAGGGTCCCATTTCACTTTCAAGGGTGGTGAGAAATTGAACCCTTCAATGTTCACATGTAAAAATAAATCATTCTTTTCATTTGAAACGGTAAGTGTATAACAAAATTTTATTATTTATTAAAAATAGTGTATAGGAAAAAAATGATAATAAAAAGAAATTCCGAGTGATTCAACATTTACATAGAATTAGTGAGGTAAACCATGTACTCTCGTGGTTCCTAGAGCATATAGTTTATTGAACTTAGGTAAGGGACAATTCTGTCAAATACTCGGTTGTTAGGTCATTGATAAAATAAGGTATTGGAATTTGGAAGGACCTTTGAAGGGAGGATTGATTCAGCTTGATGGTGACTCTATTGGTCAAGTGTGATTGGGCCTACCTAAAAGAAAAACCCCAGAATGTAATACCTAATGCTTTCACGGAGAAACTTTTTATTAACCCTAAATTCAACATTTATTTTTAGAATTGAATAATGTCCTCCCCACATGTTCAAATCAAACTGATCAAAGAAAGGCCCCAATTTTAGGTGGATTATGGATAGTCCCTCCAATGTATATTGATTTTATACCTGATTCAAAGTGATCAAACAAAATCCCCAATTTTAGGTAGATTATGGATAGTCCCTCCAATCTATATCGATTTTATCAGCCCTATCAAAAAGGTTAAGTATTTATTAGTCCACTATAAGGAAGAACTTTAAAGTCCCCAACAAATATCACTACAAGTTGGGTGTCTAGTTTCTACCAAAGTCAACAAGGAAGACGAATCATAAACACACGTTTGGGAGGTTTGCGACAACGAGGATGTTGAAATCATGTTCTTCGCTAGATCATTGCACTCCCAGTCCCTCGTTCATGAACGTCTGTCGAGGGATTCCCTTGTTTAGATATATTGGTAGACAGTTTGTACTTCTTGTTTCCATTATTAGAAGGATGACAAGAAAATGAAGGGGTCAGAGTCTACAACATTTACAGTGTCGATTGTTAAATATTTTATCCTTTCAACTATTGGATTTCATTAAGGAAATTGGAACAATTCAAAGACTTATATTCAAACATTGTGCTTTCTTTCAACCTAATGTTTACAATTCACGGAAAATAAATAACATTGACATATTTGGAACTCAAATACAAGGCGCTTTCTTCTTGCTCCTCCGCCCAAACGAAGTTGTGGTCCTAGACTATGAAAAGTATACATTATTTTGGTTATGATTTCATTTAAATACTAGGTTTTTTAAGGTTACATCTATTGAGTATTCGAGACTTAGTCTCGCAGAAACACAATCGCATAATATATTACAAATTTTCAAACAACATTATGGATGGAGAAATTTTAAACCCTTATATTTATAGAACTAGAAGGAACTCCAACAAGAAACACATTTAACTTTTATCCACATATAAAATGTTACACAAGTGTAAAAGGCTATACATACCTGTAAATTCACGACAACCAAGTCAACAGCTTAGCTCTGCATAATATTCTAGAGGAAATAGAAATTAGGGAGACATTGGAGCATAGAATTAGAGAGTTGAGAGTCTGAGTCCCGACCTCCGACTGTCCTATACTCGTAAACCCAAAATAATGTTTTTTTTCATAGACTTCATCAATCTCTTTAAGTTCGGGGAAGCTCAATCCAACCTACCCACTGTTCTACCTTTGATTCTCTTGCTCCTACCTGTGAAAAAGGTGGAACCTTTGAGTTGCCCACCGCAAAAGACAACGAGGAATTAGAGTGTGCAACCATTTCCTTCTACAGAAAGACTATTGGAAGAAATGCCATCCCAATTCCACAATATCTCGGTGCTTTTGAGTTGGTTTACCCTGCCCGAGGTAGGAGAATGCATGTTTTTGTATTTCACACAATTACAAAAAAAATCATTTTATAATTGCTTCTACATAACATAGATATATCTGTGTGGGTGAGGGAAAACTGGGTATTGTTTGACCGAGGTTTCCAGAGACTTTCAGAGATCATTCTTTGTTATGAGGGTGCTCAGGGCATAGATCAAAGAGCCCGCAGGAGGAAGAAGAAAAAGAAGACGAGGTCTCAAGTCAAAATGTGAGGTGAGTGAGGAGGGGAAACACAATAGCGATATTTGCAGGAGAAACCCACTGGTGCTATAATGATGGGAACAAGCCTCTCTAAATCATAGCCATTATAGACATAGGAAACCCTCATAAACAGCTTGGGTGCAAGAGTTATTGAGTAAGCATCCCGACAAATTAAGTAATGATAATATTTAGTTAGGTATATGACAAATTCTTTCATTCCTTTTAGAGATGAGTATATGCATATTGTACAACCATTCTCTCTGGCTAGCCCTCCATTCCAGTTTCCTTTGTCTCTACTACCTAATCCCCTTCCTCCAATGATACAAGTAGACTAAGCGGACTAGGTGGACCGTGGGAGACTGGGAGTGTTGATTCAAATGATTCTGACCCCAGTAAATGAATGGAAATTGGAATAAATCCTATAATCTTGGACTAACTAGTATAGGATATGATTCATGAGCACAAACAAAGGGTGGCGTGCTGCTAGCTGCCTACTACCAAAGATCTGTCATCCCAGTCTTATGGTGGTCATAATAGAAATGTCTAGCACTGGGTGAAACCCTGGTCTGGAAACTTACATACCCTGCATTGGACCAGGTTAGGTTCATATCTAGAAAAGATTGCTCAATGCATTGTAAATTGCAACGTGTAAATTGTAACCCAAAAAACAACACCATTATTTTTTCCTTACGGAGCCTTGAAAATGGAAGGTTATCAAATCAATTCACCATCCATAGATATGAATCATATGAGTATTTAATTTCACATCATATACTCAAATACTCAAGTGACTTATAAGTTGTGAGATCACGTGACTTAGTGAACAATAAGATGACAGATGGAAAATCAAGTTGGCAGGTGGCATCATCTCATACCAAGATTTAATGAAGTTGGTGAATAAGTAATGCATGCTAATCCCTTTAAATTCTTTGAAAGTGAACATTGAATCGTGAGTCACAATCCTGACTCACCGACTTGAACTTAGCACTAGGCAGCCTAGTGGCGGCCCACTGTGGTCCGAGTCGATTAGGACTGAGATCCTCATCCATGATCCAACTATTCAAGAGCACTTGGGAAGACTCTAAGTCTCGACTCTCCCATAGTCCACTGAATCCCTGGATAGGAAAATTTTGTAGCTGCCCTTCTGTTGCAAATTTACCGAGGCTTACTTAATTTCATTGTTGAAGTGCTGGAAATGAAACTAATTTTTTTTTGCATGGTAAAATTCCTTGTGGCCTTCTATGACGTTTAAAATGGCCTTTGAAGGGATCTGAAGGCTTCAAATTTGAAGCCTGGTCCGGACTCCCCGATTCCCCACAAGGATATATTCGTGAAGGTGAATTAACTCAAATTTTTATTTTAATATTTGTATTTTTTAATGTTAAATTATATAAGTATTAATTATTTATTTGAACTTTTTTAATTTGTATTTAACTATGATTCTATTGGTCAGATATTAATGAGGTTTTCCTAGGTTTTTACATCCCAAAACCGGCGAGTGCAATGAAATCAACATTGATAGTGGTGTTCGAAAGGTACGGTGTATTATCTGTAGGTAGTATTAATGGAGGTATTGTGTATTGTCCTGGTTATTGAGTGTCATTCAATCTCCCTAGCTTACTCCCACAAAGTTTAATGACCCCAGGTTAGCTAGAAATTCAAGAAGAAGTAATTTCCTGCTTCCCACAAAGTTTAATCACCCCAGATTAGCTGGAAATTCAGGAAGAAGTAATTTCCTGCTTTACTTTGCATGGTTTCAGTTGGACATGTGTTCGCATGGCCATTGAGGTTCGATTGTTCTTTGCTTACTTACGATATTAACCTCCAGCTTCCATTATGGTAATCGAGTCTACACACCAATTCGAGCAGACATGAGTAGCATGGAATGCACAATATCTATTAAATTACAGGGATTCTTATAGATAGAACACACCATCCCTAGTTCTGAGACAACACTGCAATACACAAAAATTCACATGCACAAGAGCGAGAAAAGACTTTCAACAACACCAATGGGGCTAAGAGAAATAAGTCCTCGTAGCAGAGGCACTCACTGTTAACTATTGAAGAGAGTAATCTCACTCGTAGTTAGGTTAGAGAGTTAGGTAACCCACGGCGGTATTTACCTAATTGTGGTTTTCACCCACAGTAATATTGTTTTGTATTTCCTATTTAAACAGCTCTGAATAATGAAAAGGCAATCATCTACCCGTGTATTTTCTGTTGCTCTATTCTTTTCTTTCTCATGGTATCAGAGCCTAAGGCCCAATCCTTCCATTTTTGGGGTAAGCGTTTTCACAGAGTGGAAATCACTCTAGCTCAGAAGATCTATTTGATCGTTTCTCCCAGATATACATAGGAGTAAAGATTTGATCCGTGGATCTTTCAGGAGGGCTGCAGATGAAAGTGCGAGTCCTATTACTACATATGAAGCTATAGGTTCTCTGGGTTGATCAAATGGGGATCCAGCAATTGCATAATACACAATCAGAAAACAGAGGCTGAATCTACAATCCAGCTTCTCATTTTGTTCAGGTATTTCAATACAGGATTTGCAATTTTGGAAAATCGCATATGATGATTTATAATATGAAAGAGAGTAATCCCCCTCTCTGTCTCGGTCGATCGTGATTGATTAGAGTCACAGATCCAATCAGCTTACTCCAGATTGATTGTCATCTTTGATTTCAAAAATGTTCTATTGATTGTTGTATTAGAGTTGAAATTTCGTGTGGAAGAAAGATATATTTTTTGCCTCATAAGTGATCGAGTGCCATCTCAAGGCACATTGTCTGCTGCTTGAGAAGGAGAGTGTCAGCAATAATTCATATGGTGAGTGCCTCTATTTTCTAGAGCATCATTCTACCCCCTAAAGAGAACCAACGACCTGAAATTTTTCAAATTTGGCTCTCAACGGCCATTTTTGGATGAACATCGCGATCCTGAGCAGCTGTGGGGTAGCACGTCGCAGGTTCGAATCTTGGAACTTAAGGTTGTTCTAACACAGATCAGCTAGACCCAAAGAGAAGGTGACATTGAAGGAAGGCCATGGCCCCCTGTGTTGGCATTGTTGATCTTGTTCTCCTGGCTTGCCTTTGAGACCTTCATCATTGAAACTGAATTCTGGCTCTTGTATCCTGTTAGCCAATTGCTATATGGGAAGTTGAGCGATCACAGAGGTATCATTATTTTTTTAATTAAAAAAAGTCAACTGAGATCTACGTTGTTCAGATCTGCTTACAAGAAGCACATTGTTGGAGCGCCCACCAGATCAGCCTTGCATTTGTTCATCTTCTTCCTATTCTATTCTTTTAGTCATATCAAATGGCTAATACCAGTTCTTTGAAGCCGATAGCTGGACCTATTTTGACCGGAGCTAACTATGAATTTTGATCTATCAAAATGAAAATATTTCTGTAGCTCAACGAATGTTGGGATATGGTGGAAACCAAGTTCACAGAACCTGAAGCGGTTTCTCTGGCCGCAATGAATAATGCCCAAAAAAATGCTCTCGAATCTCGCCAAGACCGAGATCTCACAGCCACATGGCTGATCCAAAGTTGCATTGAAGAGTCCATTTTCCCATGAATATCTCGAGCTACCAACACATATCAGGCTTGGAATCTGCTTGCATTAGCCTACAAGGGAACCGATCGCGTTAAAATGGTAAGACTGCAAACCCTACGCCTTCAATTTGAAAGTTTAAAGATGAAAGAGTCAGAATCTGTAGATCAGTTCATGACTAGGGTCTCAGGTCTTGTGACCCAATTCCAAACCTATGGTGAACCGCTAGAACAAAAAATAGTTGTTCAAAAGATTCTTCGGTGTCTCACCAAGAAATTTTCTATGGTAGTGACTACCATAGAAGAAGCAAAAGATCTATCTAAGTTCACCCTAGAAGAGTTGACTGGATCTCTTCTATCTCATGAAGCGCGATTCACTCAAGAAGAAGAATCGTTGACCAATGCATTCAGCACCAAGGCTTCCCTCAACAAAGGTCGAGGCAGAGGAGGACGAGGTAAAGGAAGAATAGTTGACTAGATCTCTTCTATCTCATGAAGCCCGATTCACTCAAGAAGAAGAATCATTGACCAATGCATTCAGCACCCAGGCTTCCCTCAACAGAGGTCGAGGCAGAGGAGGATGAGGTAAAGGAAGAAGAGGCCGATGGTCTCGATCTATAGAAGACAGAACCAATCATAATCATGAACACTTAGAGCATTCAGAACATTCTCACCACTCTCAAGGTCAGAGGGGAAGAGGCAAGAGGTGGACCAATAAGTCCAATGTTCAGTGTAACTACTGCAAGAAGTATGGGCACTATGAACATGAATGCAGAAAGAAGAAAGCGGACCAGAACAATAAATAGAACAATAGCAGAGCCAATGTATCTAAATAAGAAGAAGGATCGTCATAGGTGATGTTTCTATCTTATCAAGCAACTGAAGAACACTACAGCTTAGATCTATGGCTACTAGATAGCGGTTGCAGCAATCACATGACAGGTAACAAGTCATTATTCTCTAGTCTAGATTCCTCTGTTATCACAAATATCAAGCTAGGAGATGACTCTCTGGTTCCAGCAAAATGAAAAGGTATTGTTCCTGTACTTAGTGTCAGGTAAAATAACTCCCGAATTCTTATTATTTCTCCATAGAATGCCTTTATTTATACATTTACAATGAATCTTGGGATCACACATACGAGAGTCTCTTCATATTCCTAATATTTACAATAACGTATAATCCCGACGGATTATATTCCAACAATCCCCCCCTTAATCCGAAGGGGTGTTAGTAAGTCCGAGCATGTTTCTGAATCTTTCAAACTTTTCTTGTCCAAGCACTTTGGTGAAGATGTCTGCAACTTGATCATTTGTGGAACAATGTCGAAGATGGACTGTCTTTGCCTCTACATGATGTCGAATCAAATGATACTTTGTGTTGATGTGTTTGGTTCGATCATGGAATCTGGGATTCTTAGCCAGCTTGATTGCAGAAGTATTGTCGATCAATAATGGAGTGGATTTCTCTTGTTTTTATTGCAAATCTTCAAGTATCTTCCTGAGCCATACTATTTCTTTCATTGCTTCAGCTGGAGCCACATATTCTGCTTCTATTGTTGAATCTACCGGAACAGACTGTTTGCGTGATCTCCATGAGACAGCTGCTGATCCAAGACTCATAGTGTATCCAGAAGTTGATACTCCTGTCTCCTTATCGCCATCAAAATATGAGTCTGAGTACCCAATAAGTTTGAAGTCATCCACCTTAGAGTACTTGAGTCGAATGTCTTGAGTCCCCTTCAAGTATCTTAGAACTCTTTTTGCAGCTGACCAGTGTCCTTCACAAAGTTTATGCATGAACCTTGAAAGTATGCCGACAACATAAGAAATATATGGTCTAGTTGTTGTAAGGTAGATAAGTCTTCCTACAAGTTGTCGATACTTGGTCACATCTTAAAATTCTTTTCCTTCGCTTGATGTGAGCTTCATTTTCTGTTCCATTGGAGTAGAGATAGGGTTGCATTCTGTCATGCAAAATTTGTCTAGTAGTTCTCCAACATATTTTTTCTGAGATAGGAATATGTACTTAGGATGTTGAGTGACTTCAATTCCTAAGTAATAGTGGAGATGTCCCATATCTGTCATTTCAAAGATCTTTTTCAAATCTTTCTTTATGGATGCTATATAGCTCTCATTGTTCCCTGTCATCAAAAGATCATATACGTACACCAAAAGATACACAACAGATCTTTCAACTTTCTTTATAAATAGTGTTGCATCATCAAGATCAAAATGTTCAAAATTTAACTTCAAAAGATGCTCAGTTAATTTTTCATACCATGCACGAGGCACTTGTTTTAGGCCATACAAGGATTTGACAATCTTGCATACCTTTTGCTCTTTTCCTTTCACAACAAAGCCTTCTGGCTGAGACATGAAGACATTCTCTTTCAAGTCTCCATTCAAGAAAGCAGTCTTCACATCCATCTGATGAACTTTCCACCCATTCTAAGCAGCTAAAGAGAGTAAGGTACAGATGGTAGCCCATTTTGCTGTAGGAGAAAACGTTTCTTCATAGTCAATTCCTTCCTTCTGTGCATAGCCTTTTGCTACAAGCATCGCTTTGTTTTTGTCAAGTGAGCCATCTGATCTGTATTTGTTCTTGTACACCCACTTGTAGCCAATTGGTTTGGTTCCAATTGGAGGGTCAACCAGCTTCCAAGTTCCATTCTTCATGACTGCATCATACTCATTCTGCATAGCTTCTTTCCACTAAACTCGAGTAGAAGCTTCTTCAAAGGAAGTTGGTTCAAAGTTAGCAGATAAATTAAATTCACAATCAAATGATACATCCATGTCATCACCTGAATTATCTGCTTCTCCTCCATGTCTTTTCGAACTTCTCGTTCCCGTCTTTCCAACTTCATCCGGATGGACACTTTCAAGTGTCTTTATGGCCCATTTAGGAATCTTCCGTGATGGTCCTAGTTGATCAGCTGGTGGTGCTTCATCATTGATTGAGAGTCTTTCAATTCTCTCAATCACATCATCCAGTTGAATCTCTTGATCAGGTGAAGTAGCAGGAACTTCTTCATATGGGGGAGTTGGTGCTTCATATGGAATTCCAAAGGTTGATCCAGAATAGGAATCCCCCCTTCAAGGTTTGGAATTTCATATTCATTTTCAGAATATTTCTTTGGATGAGGATATTTTTGCAAATGATCAAGCTGTCTCTCAATGTACTGGTCATTTTTATTAGTCTCAAGAAAAATGACATCTCTGGAAATAACAAACTTCTTGTTTACCTCATCATACAGATGGTATGCCTTGGAGTTTTCTTCGTACCGCAGGAAAATGCATTTTCTGCTTCGAGCACCAAGCTTGTTTCTTTGCTCCTTTGGAATCAAGGCATAACAGGTGGAACCAAAAAATCTGAGATGCCTAACTGAAGGGAGATGGCCAAACCACATTTCATGTGGAGTCTTGTTATCAAGAGCATTTGAGGGACTTCTATTTCTCAAATAGGCTGCACATTTCACTGCATCACCCCAAAACATTAGTTTTACATTCTTAAAAAACATCATTGAGTGTACCATATCCATTATGGTTCTGTTTATTCTTTCTACTACACCGTTTTGTTGAGGATTGTAGGGAACTGTAGTCTGATGTGCAATTCCATGTTGGCGAAGATAATCTTCAAAATCATTTGAAGTGTATTCTTTCCCATTCTCAGTACGAAGTGTACCAATTTTAGATTGTGCTTGTTTTTCTATCAATGCATGAAAGTCCTTGAATGTTTGAAATGCTTCTGATTTTGTCTTTAATGAGTGAATCCAGCAAATTCTTGAGTAGTCATCAACAAAGGTCATAAAATACTTATTCCCATTGGCAGAAGGAGTTGGCATTGGGCCACATAAATCAAAATGCACTAATTCTAATTTCCTACTTGCTCTGAAATTAGATTCATGGAATGATAGCTTACTGTGTTTCCCTAATATACATGCATCACATTTTCTCTTCTCTTTGGGAATGGTGGGCAAACCAAATACACCATTCTTTCTCAACAAACGAAGAATGTTATAATTCAGATGACCAAATCTTGCATGCCATAATAAACTTGATGACAAATTACCTTCTCCATGCTAAGAGAGGTAGGCATAGTTCTGAACCCTTGCAGATGAACCATTTAGCTTCAGTAGCTTCCCATCTTCGTATCCAGTCATGATGACTTGGTTGTTAGAGGACTTTCTTATTTCTATGATTCCATCAAACATGTGGATGGAATGGCCTTGCTGTCGAATCTGCACCAAGGACAGCAGGCTTCTCTGCAACTCTAGAAGATAAAGAACATTCTTCAACAAGAAATCAAGGAATCCAGGCATCTTCAGCCGAATGGTTCCCATTCCCTTTGGTTTAAGACTTGACTTATCTACAAAGTAAACTATGCCATTTATTGTTTCATTAAGTTCTTCAAAACAGTCTTTTCTAAAAGTCATGTGTGATGTTGCACCAGTATCAAGTAGCCAACAATCTGTGTAAGATGAAAGTGAAGTCATGTCATTAATACCAAGATTACGATGTGCAACAATACAATGAGCAGAATCTGAATATTTACTAGCATCTTGGTTCTTATTGTCATCTTTCTTCTGGTTATGTCTGTCTTTGATGGAGTCCCATGAATACCAACACTGATCTGCTGTGTGTCCAATCTTTCCACAACGCTTGCACTTCAAATCTGATCTTTTGCTGGAGTTGTTTCTGCCTCCTCTAACTCTGAAGTTTCTTCTTCCTTTGCCTCTCATGCTGCTTTCTCCTTTGGGATGATCTTTGGATTGGTATTTGGTGTGGTTCTTTGCTTTTTGAGCAAAGCAAAGTGATTCTCTAGAATTCATCTTCTGTGATTGAATCTTGCAACTAAAACAATAGGAGAAAAAGAAGAAAGAGTAAAGGTGTAGGTCTAAGTCTCTGCCACCTTCCTCAAGCTTTACAACAATGTCAATGTCTCTGTTATTAAGTGTATTTCTCGAAGTATATGAATACCATGCACTATCATATGAATACCTTGCACTATCATATGAATAACTCTTGAATTCAACCAAGAGAGATCACTCACACATGGAATTCGCAGCTCTCAAAATAAATCTCAGTTATCAAATGCAATCTCAGCTCTATATTCATTATCTTGGTATCATATACAATCATTCTGTTTGCACAACTTAAGAAATAAAGAGCCTCAACTTTAAACCAACCAAATAGTAGGGTTCATGGAAGATGATAGCTGTCAATAAGTTCATAAGCAAATTTTTAGCACTAGAAGAACTGCTCAACAATACGCCAAAGGAAATACCAACGCACCAGTAGTCATCACTTCAACGCATTTTTTTTACGGTCTTCAATGCAGTTGTTTCATATAGACTTTATTCTTCAAGGCAGGTCGCAACTCCAGTAGCTTGATGCAGTACTTCTAGTTGCAGCAGCAGAATAATTGCACAGTAGCAATATTCCCAATTGCACGAGCAGTCTCAATGCAATCAACACCAATAATGTGAACAATTGCAGCATCGAGTCTCTCCTCTTCAACAATGCAGCTTCAAATTTTGCAGCTCTAGGAGGAAAGCGTAGCCATTCCAAGTGAATACAATGCAAGTTCATAGCATACACAGGCTTCTCCACGCTCTTGAGTAAAGGCAGGAGTCTTCCACCAATGATCTTCAGTCACTGAACTTCAAAGAACTCGCAGCAGTATATCACAGGCTTCAATCTTCAACAAGTTCTCCTCTTGGCTGGTCGCAACACTCAAACTTCCATAGAAGCTCTCAAAACATAATGTAGCTTCACTCTCAGCCCTCCGAATACATCATCAAAGATGTCACTAACATATGAAGGTTAAGGCTCTCAAGATATAGTATTACATACACAAATACATCTGCAACCATACATTATCGTGACAGCAAATACAATAGAATGCATAGTTTCCTCGCAGCTCTTTAAAGGAATTTATGAGAGAGCACAGTCACACAATCATGACTGTCTCACAAAATCATTGAGAATGATGGGAGTGTTGGGAAATGAGAGAAGGCTCTATGTGAAAATGAGACCGTGAAACAAACTTAGGGTTAGGTATATATCAGGATAATTCAAACGTTCTGGCAATGAGCAGTCAAAACCGAGCAACAAATTGAGTAAATGCACCAATTCATACCTCAAACGCAGGTCTGGGACCATAATGCATACAATGAATGCACGCAGGCTAGCAGGACTGGCGGAGAGCAGCAAAATAACGCACAAAATTATGGCACTTGGTTTGTTGAAGAAACATAGAGGCAAACTGACAATGGACTGGCATGCAGGCAGCATACCAAGACCAGAACGCAGCAGGAGTTATGGCAGGTGGCTCTGATAGGCATGCAGGCAGGAGTTATGGAGCTCTGATACCACTGTCAGGTAAAATAACTCCCGAATTCTCATTATTTCTCCATAGAATTCCTTTATTTATACATTTACAATGACTCTTGGGATCACACATCCGAGAGTCTCTTCATATTCCTAATATTTACAATAACGTATAATCCCGACGGATTATATTCCAACACTTAGTAATCAAAATGAAAAAATGTCCATTTATGAGGCGTTTTATGTACCTCATTTGACTGTAAATTTGATCAGTATAGGTCAATTACTTTAGATTAAGTATGATGTTAGACTTCATGATACATACTGTGATATCTATGATAAACCTCCCAGTAAGAGACTCATAGCCAAAGTTGAAATGACCAAGAATAGAATCTTTCCTCTTAGTCTTAGGAGTGCTAACCTTCCACATCCTGTAGTTCATACAGTTTCTAGTCAAGATGAATCCTGGTTATGGCACTGTAGATTCGGTCATCTTCCCTTCAAAAGTCTCCATCTCCTACACAAACAGTCAATGGTCAAAGGATTACTGATTATTCATAAACAATCCAGCACGTGTGAGGATTGTATCACTGGTAAACATCATAGGGACAGTTTTCTGACTTCCACATCTCGAGCCAAAGAGCAACTTGAGTTAGTTCATACAAACCTCTATGGACCCATGCAAACCCAATCCATAGGAGGCAGTTTTTATTTTTTGACCTTTATTGATGACTTTAGCAGAAAAACATGGATTTATTTTCTCAGGCACAAATCAGAGACCTTCTCCAAGTTTAAAGAGTTCAAGGATTTCACTGAGAAGCAGTCTGGAAAGTCCATTAAAATGATCAGGTTAGATGGTGGAGGTGAATATGATTCACATGAGTTTTCAGACTTTTGTAAACAACATGGCATCCAGAGATAGTTCACCACTAGATACAGTCCACAGTAGAATGGAGTTGCTGAACAGAAGAACCAGACCATCATGAACATGGCTCGTAGCATGCTGTCATACAAGAAGCTGTCAAATGAGTATTAGGCAGAAGTTGTTGGACGCTGAGTCTACTTGCTCAACAGATCACCCATGGTAACTGTCCAAGACAATATTCCTGAAGAAGCATGGAGTGGCACTAAGACTAGTGTCTCACATCTTAGAATCTTTTGTTCTGTTGCCTTTGCACATATACTTGATGAACTCAGAAGAAAGTTAGATAAGAAAAGTGAGCACTGCATTTTCACTAGTTATAGTGAACATCACAAGCCACACAAGCTATATAATCCTGCCACCAAGTAGCTTGTGGTGAGCAAAGATGTAAGGTTCATTGAAGACAAATGATGGAGTGATCCTTCAGACATACAACATGAAGATAACTCATATCAGCCACATCTACCTACCAGACCCCCAAAATTGGAAGTACAGCAGCAAGAAGATGCAACAGATAGTCCACCACAGAACTGAAAAACCAAAATCTTGATAGAGTTATATGAACATAATCCAATTCTTGACGAGCAACTTCAGTTTGCTCTCTTCTCCTGTCAGCCCACATCTTTTAATGAAGCAGTGAAGGATGCACAGTGGGTAAAAGCCATGAATGAAGAGATTAATGCAATAGAGAAAAATTAGACTTGGGATCTTGTTGACATCCCTGCAGACAAAACCAGTATGGGAGTCAAATGGGTCTATAAGACCAAATTGAATGAAAAAGGAGAACTTGAAAAGCACAAGGCAAGGTTGGTTGCCAAAGGTTATGCATAGAAGTATGTTATAGATTATGATGAAACCTTTTCTCTTGTAGCAAGGATGGATACCATCAAAGCTATACTTGCCATTGCAGCACAAAATCAATGGCATGTGTATCAAATGGATATGAAATCTTCCTTTCTTAATGGCATTCTTGAAGAAGAAGTTTATGTAGACCATCCACCTGGTTATACTGTCAAAGGTCATGAAGACAAAGTGTATAAGCTGAAAAAGGCCCTGTATGGTCTAACACAAGCTCCACAAACTTGGTACAGTAGGATTGACTCCTACCTCATCAACAATGGTTTCAACAGAAGCAACAATGAGCCCACTATGTATGTCAAAACGGAGCAAGGTAATATATTGATGGTATGTCTTTATGTTGATGACATGATTTACACTGGTAATTTGATGCTTGAAGATTTTAGGATAGCCATGAAAAAATAATTTGAAATGACTGATCTAGGACTGATGAAGTACTTCCTTGGCCTGGAAGTTACTCAAATTGATAAAGGTATTTTTATCTGCTAGCATAAGTATGCTATTGATATTTTGCAGAGATTCAGAATGGATAAATGTAAACCAGCAGAAACCCATATAGCTCTTGGCACCAAGTTAACCAAGAATGGTGATGAACCAGCAGTAAACAATACACTCTATAAACAAATGATAGGCAGTTTAATGTATTTGACTGCAACTAGACCTGATTTGATGTATGCTGTCAATCTTATATCCAGATTTATGGACTCTCCCAAAGACTCTCACTGGAACGTTGGAAAAAGAATACTGAGATATGTTGCAAGAACACTTGGATATGGCCTCTGGTACACTCATACACCAGAAAGTACTCTTACAGGGTACATTGACAGTGATTTTGCAAGTAGTCTTGATGATAGGAAAAGCATAGCTGGTTATGCTTTTCATTTGGGTACAAATATGATCTCTTGGGCATCTCAGAAACAACCCATTGTGAACGTGTCTTCTGCAGAAGCAGAATATGTAGCAGCCACCACAGCAGCTTTCCATGCAGCTTGGCTAAGAAGACTGTTGGAAGATATGGGACACACTCCAAAAGACCCCACTTCTATTTTCTGTGATAATAACTCTGCAATACAGTTGTCTAAACATAATGTATTTCATAGAAAAAGCAAACACATTGACACTCGCTATCACTTCATTCGTGAGTTAGTCAATGAAAAACAAATTTCTTTACTGTTTTGTGGCTCTAAGGAGTAGTTAGCTGACATGTTCACCAAACCATTGGGAACATCTGCATTTGTATATCAGAGAGAGCACTTAGGCATAGACAGTGCTGATGATCTATCGCCAGTTGAGATTAAGGGGGTGTGTTGAAGAGAGTAATCTCACCCGTAGTTAGGTTAGAAAGTTAAGTAAGCCACGACAGTATTTACCTAACTGTAGTTTTCACCCACACTAATACTGTTTGTATTTTGTGTTGCTCTATTCTTTTCTTTCTCATTAACAACTCCTCCTTTAGTTGTATCTATATTTAGTCAGGTTAGAGCATGGGAAAAGAGAAAGTAAACCTAGTAGTTACTCTGATGCTATAAGAAAAAGTAAATTTCCACAGAAGCAGTGGAGAAAACAAGTTCGATAAGTGGAAACAAGCTTTGTAAGTGCCTGCATTTTTATTATTAATGTGTATTTTTATTTGGTTTTTGCATGTGTGTTTGACAGTCTCTATACTATATAGTGTCTTTTTTTTTCTTTTTTTTTTTTGTCTCACTTTGTTGGACATGGTAACGTCAGTCATGTCACATCATATTCTTGTTGTAGTGGAGGTGTTTTTAGCTGTCTTTAAGACTAAGAAAATGGTCAAATTTTGGTTTATCTCGTGTATGCGTTCCACCCTACTGGAGTAATATGTTACTAGTGTTTATGTGGTTTTGTATTCAAATTGCTTGGTGTGGCTTCATGTTGGGGATTTTTTTTTAAGAAGCTTTAGGAATGTGATATTTTGAGGCTCAACTTTGTGTGTCCATACAACAGTGTTGATTTTCGTAGTTTTAATGGGGTTGTTTGTGAGATTTTATGTATTATGATGGGAAAAAAATGTCACATGTTGTTGGAGGTCTCCTTGTCTATGATTATAAGCCTTGCTTTTTTGTTAACATTTTGACATTTTATATTGCCGGTTATGAAATGTTTTGTTTAAAATCTTACCCTTCAAAATGAAGATTTGCTAAAAACATTTACCCTACCTTTACTAAAAAATTTACCCTTCAATAATAAAGGCTTGCTTAAAAAAAAAAATTACCCTCCAATAATTAATTTTTGTTTATGTTTTATCATTTGAAACTTTAATTCAACTTCCTCAAACTTAACATGGAAAATAGTGAAAATACAATGGTTTAAATATATAAATGCTTATGACTTTGTACGGTAACTTTTTATACCTTATGAATGTATTTTTATCATTTCAAACTTTAATGCCATTGCGATGTTGGTTAGTATTTCTTGATTAAGTGCTAAGATATTATTAGCTTTCGTTTATCAGAGCGATATGTTGGTTAATATTTCTTGATTAAGTGCTAAGATATTATTAGCTTTCGTTTATCATAGCGATAATTTCCATGCTATTTTAGCTAACTTCTTCGATATACAAAGTTCATCTAAATTGTTAGTATACACGCTTGCAATGGTATTTTTATGTGTTTTTAAAATTAAAACTAAAATTAAATAATTTATCTCTATGCTATTTTTGAGCTTAACATATATGAAATAGCTTATACCAAAATTGAAGTTATCTATAAATTATAAACTTATACAATCTAAAAATGAAGGCAACCTGTAATTATAAAAGAAACTTGTATGCTTCCAAAACAAATCATGCTTCCAGCCTATGGAATCTTTACTTTACCCTATGAGATTAAACGAGGACTGGAAGGCAATGTGTACAATATCCACACATTTTCACTTCGCGGCGCTTTAAAAAATCTGATGAAGCATTCGATTTACTTGGACTCTTCTGAGATGTTGGAGAGCTTCCAGCCTCTTCACAAAAAGGAGTTCGCTATTGGATACAGGTCTGAGCATTCGCGGCTGAGATCCATATTGGGAAAAGACCATGGAATTCTTGGAGTGGGAAAGAGCGTTGGATGCTTGTGATGTCCAGGTGGGCACTTCTCATTTTTGGAAAGAGCGTTTTCATTTTACACTCAGTGGTTTGTAAAGAAAATTTGATTTGGAAAAATACTGTGCTAAAATTAGTCAAGACACATTGAATCTCTCATGGTAACTATATACTTTTGATTTTGACTATAGAGTTTAAATTCAGAGAATCATACTAAATCATAATAGATTTTAAATAAATCAATAAATTTTTAAACAAATCAATAGATTTTTAAACACATTTTTAAATTTAAATCAAAATAATTTTGCAACCAATACCTTTGAATCTTGATAATCTTGATAATGCTTTCTAAGACTGTGTGTCCAGAGTCCAGATTCTAGTGTCCACTTTCAAACTCCAAGGGCTTCTAGGCTCCAGCTCCAGCCTTCCAAGTTCCACTTCCAACTTTCAAATTATTTAGTTCAGCATTGAGCAGTGAAATTTGTACTATGTAAATGCTAACTACAATAATAATAATAAAAATAGAAAAATCATTGTTAAATGACTTTTTTTTTCTACTTTCAGAAAAATCAAGAAAACCTACAACATAGAAAAGCATGGATGATGGAAATAATACTAAATATTTTTCTTTTTAGTGAAACTTGAAACTAAAAGTATGATTGGAATTTGGAAAGGATAATTTTATATAATAATAAGATAAAAGTATTAGTATTACTCATTTAATAGTATTAATTTATAATGAAGTTTTCGTAATTTAGTTGCCCTTCAAAATAGTAGTAATATAATGACGTTTTGAAAATTTTATTGCTTTTCAAACATACCTTTAAATGATAAATTTACCTAAAAAAGATATACTAAAATTTTTAACGGTATTTGACTGTCAAAATGCATCATGATGATCATTTTGCCTGTCAAATTTCAGCACTGATGTGAAGGCATTGAACTTCATAAACGTTTAATACTGGGATTGTTACCTCTGAATTCGGGATTTATATTGAAGCTTTTGTTCTCGAGGTCCAACTTTCGAATAGTTGTTCTGTTGCATAATCTTAAAAAAAAATTGTTGTTGAAAAAAAAATTGTTGCTGACATGATTTGTTGGACATCTGGACTCATGTGCCCAAAGGATTACAACAGGTCATTGTGCTATGTTTCAGCCACCACAGCCTCCATCAGCACCAATATATTATTCTTACCGCATAGATGCACGGCCATCTGTTTCACCAACGACAGCCCTTTCCACTCTGTGAGTCTATTAAACACCGCCTCCATCAGCACCAATATATTATTCTTACCGCATAGTTGCACGGCAATATGTTTCACCAACGACAGGCCTTTCCACTCTGTGATTCTATTAAACCGATGATTGCATCGAGATTGGTTCACTATTTATCTAGTAGAACGTTTCTTTTGACCTCTCGATACAACCTGCATTCTAGTTCGACATAAAGCAAAACAATATTATAAAAGAAGAATGCTTGTTATACCTACGCAACTTAAGGAATCAGTTTCACTTGATATTTCGGTGAGTCCTTTCCTATGTAAGAAACTGGAAATTGCATAGAGAGGGATGATTGATGATAAAGATGTCACTTTAACTCTACATAATACTAATAGAAGTAGTGTTTTATGTTGTAGTGTACATAACAGCGGGGCCCACTTGACAATCAATATTTCTATTGTCCTCTTTCTCCTATGTGTTATTTGTTTCGATTTATGTGGTTAGTTGTAATTTGCGCATACTATGCCCTGCCTTTACAAGCATAATTTGCATCTCAGGACTCTTTAATTCGATTGCAGATTGGGTAGAAACTCCATGTTATAAATTTTATATAAATGGTGTGTTATGATTTCTTCAGATCGCTTGAATCAATTACTGTATTGAATAGAAACATCTATTTTCCTGTAGCATTTTGTTTTGGAGGAACCATTGAAAAGTTTTGAATTAATGTGAGAAGACAGAATGGCATTCGTTTAGTATTTAGAATTCTTTATTAATTGAAATACACGTTTATGAATGAACGCTAAAGACAGATTAGGTCTATGTGCATGCAATCAACGTTGATTGGAGAAGTTGAATTTCTACTTCCACAAGCTTAATCAGTGCACAATTTTCCATAAGCTTTATGGTAGGACTTCATTATTCAGTGCACGATTTTCCGTAAGATTAACGGTAGAACTTCATTTGATGTAGTTAAAATCATCATAGTTTTAAAAAATTTAGCTAGAATAGTTTTACAGCGTATATTTACCAATTGCATATTTCAGAAGTTGCACATAAAGTTTAGTTTAAAGAGGTGTGGTTTGATTCTTTTTAACTTCTTTCAGTCAAGCCTAGTTACACAATGTTATTATGTTTTTAATACAAGAGAGGGTAACAACTATTACATACTGGTCAAGACCAGACTGGCTTCATCGTGGATTTTTATCAGGGAACACTTCTTTCAAGTCACATTCAAATTATATTTCTCACTTCTTTCAAGTCTCATTCAAATTATATATCTCTCTCTTGGTATTCAAACATAGCTTTTGATAATAATTCAAATTATATATTTCTCTCTTGGTATCCAAACATAGGTTTTGATAATAATTTTTTAATTATGTTTTGCATTAACCCCCACTCGGAGTTTTTGGCATTCTCATTAATTGATTAAGATGCGCATAACTAGGTATGCTAGATCCATCGTGACCATGTATCAAATGCGTATAGGCTGCAAGAGACTATTGTCTTGAGATTAGCCAAATACTATATTGAAGGTTGATTCTGACCTATATTTAAAATAAGTCTACTTTGTTGAAAACCTTGTTGAATTGGAGCTCTGCGGTTGTTAGCAGAAAATTCCAACGAGTGAACAGTTACAATAATTTAATTAAGCCACTTGACCAATGAATATGTATAAACAACCACGACTTTGTATAGTTTTGTTGGTTTCAATTCAGTTACATGAGGTAGTTTAAGCCAGCTCGTACGCCCACAATTTGCGCCCATCTTGGAATGGATGCATTTCTTTTATTAGATCTCTCTCCGAGTTTCCGTTTAAATTTCCCTCCATTTACTCCATTTTTAGTGGTAGGGTGCAGTGAGTAGATATCGGAGATTCACATTGGGCTCCCTCTGTGTAACATGAACTAAAGCGACGGGGCTTTGGATGGTTTGCATTTCTGGTTTTGAGTGTGATTCACATATGCCACTACAACTTGAAAAGAAATAAATTCAAACATATAATATTTAAAAACTAATATGTTTGAACACATGCACTATAAAAAACACAATCAATAAAAAAGCACAATCAATAGAAAGTGGGAGTCCTTCATTGTTGGTTTAGAAGTAATTGGAGGGTTTAAATGTAATTGGAGGCATAAACCATTGCATTCAAAGGATGTCCCATGAGGTAAGGAATCATGATCGAATCAATAAGGAGCTCCAACAATATAATAATGTTGATGAGGTAAGGAATCATGATCCAATCGATAGGGAGCTCTAAGAATATAATAATGTTGTCTCTTGCAATCCATCAAAGAACTCCCTTTTACCAAGTTCCTTAATTTATTTTGAGTCTTAATTTTTTAAGAACATTAATTTTTTACATATTTCCGTATTATTATTATCACTGGCTTATGTGGTATGGTGTATAGATGGATGACTTTGGCAGTAACATTCCTCAGCTTCACATGCTAGCTATGGTCAATGGGAAGTGCAGATTTGTATTACATCGTTTTTGAACGTATAAATACTTGCAAGAACAAGGGAAGAAAGATTGAAAGATGTGTTGAGGAAACAAAGGAAGAAAGATGGAAAAGCTCTATTTTACATACATCAAGCTATGCATGAAAGCATACTCCCAAGAGTAGCAGCAAAAACTAATGCTAAGCAAGAATGGGATACATTGGAAACTGCCTATCAAGGTTTGGATAAGGTAAAGACATCCAAACTGTAGATTTTAAGAAGAGACTTTGAATCCCTGTCCATGAAAGATTCAGAGACTGTAGACACATTCTACACCAGAGTTGTTGGGTTGATAAAACAACTGAAATCTCATGGAGAAGCCATAGAAGACCGAAGGGTTGTTGAAAAAATTCTCAGAAAACTTCCCCCAAGATTTGAAAACTTGGTTGTGACCATGGAAGAACACAGAGACATGTCAACATTTACCATTGACTAGCTGCAAGCTTCACTTATCAATCATGAACACAGACTCAGCAGAACACAAACATCATTGGAAGGTGTATTCGCAGCACAGTCATCCATTTGCCGTGGTAGAGGCAGGAGGAGAAACAAATTTAGAGGTAGAGGAAGAAGTTATTCAAGAGGAGGACGAGGTAGAAGTCTTGTAAATGTCGATGGTAGAGGAGATAATCAAAACCCAAGTCAGCCAAGTGGCAAGAGGTTTGATAAATAAAAAAATCCAATGTCATTATTGTAAGAAGTTTGGTCATTATGCATATGAATGTAGGAAGAAACAATATAGCCAAGGAAGGAAAAGCCCATGGGGACTTCACTTAGTGAACATGAACATCTCACATAGCACGTGCGATCGTGGGATATTAAAGAATACCCCTAATTTCCAGAGATATTGGCCCAAACGCTTTTTGTTGAAACCCCCTCCCAATACTTAAAACCTCCTCCCCACCCCTTTTTATACCTCAATCCTTATAAACCACCCTATCCACCCCCACCTTAAACCCCTCATCCTCCCAATACCTACAATATATTGATTCAATTTTTAATAATTTTAAAACCCACAATATGAACTAACGTGATAGGATATTGGTCAACAAGTGAAGCCCTCGTGGCAAAGCCCAAGTCAATCGACCAGCACCAACACATCTACAAGTGCAATGTTAAAGGCATCGACATCTCCACTCGAATGCAATGTTGTTCAAGAAAGTCCACATGACATATGGTACTTAGATTCAAGCTGAGGCAATCACATGACTGATAATTTAAATTTGTTTTCCAGTCTAGATAATTCAGTTAAAACCAATGTTATAGTTGGAAACAATGTCCAAGTTACCACCTTAGGAAAAGACACTTTAATATTCTAACCAAATAGGGGGAGAGTAAGTATATCCCGGATGTCTATCATGTCAAAGGTCTGAAACATAATTTGTTAAGCATTGGACAGTTGATACAAAAAGGCTACAGAGTCTACATGGAAGATGATCACTGCATGATCAAAGACAAGCGTCCAAGCGACCAACTGATAGCAAAAGTGCAAATGACAACGAACCGGTTGTTTCCATTGAGAATAATTCCCGACATGAAAGGGAAGACAAACACATGAGTTGCATTCAAGGAAGAAAGTGAAGAAACAGTCGAGCTCCTTGACAAGAGAGAAAATGGCAGTGCTAATTTGCAAGCTCCATTTTAGATAGAAGTTCAGGATGAATCTTGGTTGTGGCATTTAAGATTTGGACATCTAAATTTTGGTGGGCTGAAGCTACTGCACACAAAGAATATGGTGAAAGGATTTCCATTGATCAACATACTAAAGAGGGTTTGTGAAGGCTATATTTTTGGCAAGCAGCATAGAGAGACTTTTCCAGTTGGAAAGTCCTATAGAGCATGCACACCACTTGAAATTGTGCACTCTGATATTTGTGGTCCAATGCAGACATCATCCATTGGTGGCAGCAAATATTTTCTAAGTTTTATTGATGACTACTCAAGAAAAACATGGGTATATTTCTTGAAACATAAATCTGATGCATTCAGTTATTTTCAATAGGTCAAGGCACTCATGGAGAACTCGAGTGGTCACCGCATCAAGATCTTAAGGACCAACAGAGGAGGTGAATATGTTTCAAATGAATTTCAAAATTTTTGCAAGACCCATGGCATACAAAAGAAATTCACAGCACGGTATACACCTCAACAGAACGGTATGGCTGAAAGAAAGAACAGAACCATCATAGAGATGGCACGTAGCATGTTGGCAGCCAAGCATTTGCCAAATGAATATTGGGGTGAAGCAGTCACAACTGTCGTTTACATTATGAACCGGTGTCCAACAAAGAGTGTGAAGAACAAAGTTCCCTAAGAAGCATGGACAGGTATGAATCATAGTGTTTCTCATTTAAAAATTTTTGGTTGTTTTGCATATGCTCATGTTCCAGATGAGCTGAGAAGGAAGCTAGACAAGAAGGGACACAAATGTATTTTTGTCGGCTATTCAGAAGACACATAAACATACAAGTTGTATGATCCTGTCGCAAGGAAAGGGATAATCCATCGAGATGTTCAATTTGTCGAGAATGAATCATGGGATGGAATCATCGACATAAATGTCAAGATTATGTCGAATGTCGACAATGATGATATGGAAGAGGAAGTGGTTCAAACACCACATGTAAGTCAACCGGTCACAGCATCGTCAACTCCCATGACACCACGACATGGTTCAGGACAAGGACCATCGACATAAGTAGCAGCTCAAGCTACATCGACAAGCACACCAAGAGGATAGTAGACTCCATCAAGCATTTCGTCAAGGTTGACATCAATAGAACCAGTGATGACAAGAAGTCCGTGAGAGATATATGAAGCTGGTACACAAAATTCATTCTCTCTGTTTGCATTATTTTTCCCTATATATGATCCACTAGCATTTGAAGAAGCTGTTGAAGAAGAAGTATGGGCACAAGCCATGGATGAATAAATAGAATGCATTGAGAAGAACCAGACATGGGAACTGGTTGATATACCAAAAGACAAGGATGTAATCAGTGTTAAATGGATTTATAAGACAAAGCAAGATGCTGATGGGTATGTGGAAAAGCACAAAGCAAGAATGGTGGCAAGAGGGTTCACAGAACAACCCGGCATAGACTTCAATGAAACGTTTGCACCTGTTGCATGCATGGATATAGTCAGAATAGTTTTGGACATTACTGCACAAAAAAAATGGCATGTTCATCAAATGGATGTCAAGTCAGCATTCTTAAATGGATATCTAGAAGAGGAAGTATATGTGGAACAGTCACAATGGTATGAATTTCCAGGTCAAGAGCATAAAGTGTATAGGCTGAAAAAGGAACTCTATGGTTCGAAGCAGGATCTTAGAGCTTGGTATAGTCATATTGATTCCTATCTCACTGAAAATGGATTTCACAGAAGTGAAAGTGAACCAACATTGTACACCAAAGTGGATGAGCAAGGTAAGATTTTAATTGCTTGCTTGTATGTAGATGATTTAATATTTATTGGTGATTTTGGCATAGCATATTTTAAAGCAGTCATGGAAAGTGAATTTGAAATGACTGATTTGGGGCTTATGAAGTTTTTTTTGGGCATTGAAGTTCAGCAGTCTAAAAATGGTATTTTTATATCATAGTCTAAATATGCAAGTGAAGTTTTAAAAAGATTTAACATGTCTAATTGCAAGACAGCCCCAACACCAGTAATAACAAGTTTAAAATTGAGCAAAGATGATGAAGGATCCATTGTCGATCCTACGCTGTTCAAAAGGCTTGTTGGCAGCCTTATGTATTTGACAGCGACAAGACCGAAAATTATGTATGGTGTAAGTCTAATCTCAAGGTTCATGGAGTCACCAAAGGGCTCTCATTGGCAAGTAGGTAAAATAATTCTGAGGTATGTAAGTGGCACAAAAGAGCTTGGCATTATGTATTCAACCTCAGAAAATTTTAAACTCATTGGTTACATTGACAGTGACAATGGAGGTAGCATAGATGATAGGAAAAGCACATCTAGGTACATATTTCATTTTGGTATAGGTTTTATTTCATGGGCTTCAAAGAAACAACCCATAGTAACTTTGTCTTCAGCTCAAGCAGAGTATGTTGCAGCGACAAGTGTTGCATGTCAAGTTGTCTAGATGAGGAGAGTCTTAAAAGACTTGTCATAGAACCATCAAGAACCGATAACCATCTTCTGTGACAACAATTTAGCCATACATTTATCCAAGAATCATGTGCTTCACTAGAGAACCAAGCACATCGACACAAGGTTTCATTTCATAAGAGAGTTGGTGAACACCAAGGAAATTTGTTTGGAATTTTGTAGGTCTAAAGATCAACTTGCAGACATCTTTACAAAACCATTGGCAAAGGAAACATTCCAATATTTCGTAGTTATCTTGGAATAAAAAGTTCTCCACAGTGAACTCTGTCATAAATAGAGCATGTCTAGGCTTTGAAACATTTTGTAAATTTTGTTTTAAAAATCCCCATCTGCTCATAATTGAGGGGGAGTGTTGAAAATATTAATCACTCGCAGATCCGTACCTGACTCTCAGTCGACTCTGTTAGAGTCTGTATCAGTCAAGATCTTGTCGATCAGTCTGACAAGAGGGAAGAGTCCATGATTCAGAAATGTAAATCAGTCGAATTTATTTCTAAAGCTAAGTTGTTAGATAGATAGTTATTACAGTGTTTAATGGTGAGTCAGTTGGTTCATGTAGAAGCAATTTTTAGGTTGCCTATAAATAGAAGAAGCAAATTATAAATTAAGTTAGACACAAGTCACTAGACATAATAGAGAGACAGAGGAACTCAGGGTGAGAAAGGAGAGAAAGAGAATTTGAAGCTTAAGCTTCTGTGTATGTGATTTAGTCTAAGAGCCGAAGCTCTGTAAAAGGATCAGTCAAGGAGCCGAAAAGTCTGGACAGACAAGTTTGTAATATCTTTGTTATTTCCACATAGTTATATATATGAAATAATTTATGGTTGAATGCATGTTTATTTGGCCGCACATTATTTCCAGATTTACTTGTGTTAATGTTATTTACATTTACCAGTTAAGTGAAAGATCAAAGAACCCATAAATTTCTCACCGTGTGAAAGTTCTAGGTTTTACGGCAAATTGGTCGACTCAAGTCTTCCTACATATTTGGGCATATTTTTTTATAAGTTATTTGGATTTGTTAATGTGTCCATTTTACTTCATCATACTCATAGGTGAAAAGCATTTGTAATTTCTTAATTCTCTTAGACTAAGAAAAATACTCTGTAGATTTTTACCAAAGTGAACCGACAAGGTTGATTGAGTAAGCCGACTTGAGAGGTCGAAGAGGTGAGTCGACTTAGAGGTCGAAGTCAGCCGACTTTGAAGTGACAAGTGGCTGAGGTAAAATGAGTCGGTAGAACCGACAAGTAAGTCGAAGTAAATCAGTCGAGTCGAAATACCGACCAAAGTTGATAGACTTGTCTAGTCAAGAGATAGACAAGTTTCACCCGACAAGTAAGCAAAAAGAAACAGAGGTCAGCGTGAAAAAGTGTAAATTAATTTTAATATTAACTGAGTGGTAAAATCAAGTTTAGTTGGCTTGGTTTTGGATAACTTGTATCAGAGCAAGGTTTATGAAAGAAATATTATCTTAAAAGGTGGAAAATTAATTTTCTAAGAAAAGTTAATTAAAAAAAATTAAAAATGGCTACCACTTCTCGTTCATTGCCAACTCCAATTTTTACAAGAAAGAATTATGAATATTGGTCATTAACTATGAAGGATTTGTTCAGAGGTCAGGATATCTAGGAGATAGTCCAACATGGTTATTCAGAACTAGCAAACATGATAGCGTATAACAATCTCACACAGGCTGATAAAGATGTGTTGAGGGAACAAAGGAAGAAAGATAGAAAAGCTCTATTTTACATACATCAAGCTATGCATGAAAGCATACTCCCAAGAGTAACAACAAAAAATAATGCTAAGCAAGCATGGGATACATTGGAGACTGCCTATCAAGGTTTGGATAAGGTAAGGACATCCAAGCTACAAATTCTAAGAAGAGACTTTGAATCCCCATTCATAAAAGATTCAGAGACTGTAGACACATTCTACACCAGAGTTGTTGGGTTGATAAACCAATTGAAATCTCATGGAGAATCCATAGAATACTGAAGGGTTGTTGAAAAAATTCTCAGAAGTCTTCCCCCAAGATTTGAAAACTTGGTTGTGACCTTGGAAGAACATAGAGACATGTCAACATTTACCATTGATGAGCTGCGAGCTTCACTCATCAATCATGAACATAGACTCAACAGAACACAAACATCATTGGAAGGTGCATTGGCAACACAGTCATCCATTTTCCACGATAGAGGAAGGGGGAGAAACAACTTCAAAGGTAGAGGAAGAAGTTCTTCAAGAGGAGGACGAGGTAGAAGTCCAGTAAATGTCGGTGGTAGAGGAGATAATCAGAACCCAAGTCAGTCAAGTGGCCAGAGGTTTGATAAATACAAAATCCAATGTCATTATTGTAAAAAGTTTGGTCATTATGCATATGAATGCAGGAAGAAACAGTATGACCAAGGAAGGCAAAGCCCAAGTCATTCGACCAGCACCAACACTTCTACAAGTGCAATGTTAATGGCATCGACATCTTCACTCGAATGCAATGTTGTTCAAGAAAGTCCACATGACATATGGTACTTAGATTGAGTCTACAGTAATCACATGACTGGTAATTTAAATTTGTTTTCTATTCTAGATAATTCAGTAAAAACTGATGTTATACTTGTAAACAATGTCCAATTTACTGTCTTAGGAAAAGCAACTGTTGATATTCTCACCAAATAGGGGGAGAGTAAGTATATCCTGGATGTCTATCATGTAAAAGGTTTGAAACATAATTTGTTAAGCATTGTATAGTTGATACAAAAAGGCTATAGAGTCTGCATGGAAGATGATCACTGTGTGATCAAAGACAAGCATCCAAGCGACCAGCTGATAGCAAAAGTGCCAAAGACAAGCAACTGCTTGTGTCCATTGAGGATAATTCCCGACATGAAAGGGAAGACAAACACATGAGCTGCATTCAAGGCAGAAAGTGAAGAAATAGTCGAGCTCCTTAACAAGAGAGAAAATGGCAGTGCTAGTTTGCAAGCTGCATTTCAGACAGATGTTCAGGATGAATCCTGGTTGTGGCATTTCAGATTTGCACATCTCAATTTTGGTGGGATGAAGCTACTGCACACAAAAAATATGGTGAAAGAATTTCCATTGATCGACAGACCAGAGAGGGTTTGTGAAGGCTGCATTATTGGCAAGCAGTATAGAGAGACTTTTCCAGTTGGAAAGTCCTATAGAGCACGCACACCACTTGAAATTGTGCACTTTGATATTTGTGGTCCAATGCATACATCATCCATTAGTGGCTGCAAATATTTTCTAACTTTTATTGATGACTACTCAAGAAAGACATGGGTATTTTTCCTGAAACATAAATCTGATGCATTTAGCTATTTTCAACAGTTCAAGGCACTCGTGGAGAACCCAAGTGGTCACTGCATCAAGATCTTAAGGCCCAAGAGAGGAGGTGAGTATGTTTCAAATAAATTTCTAAATTTTTGCAAGACCCATGGCATACATAAGAAATTCACAGCACGGTATACACCTCAACAGAACGATATTGCTGAAAGAAAGAACAGAACCATCATGGAGATGGCACACAGCATGTTGGCAGCCAAGCATTTGCCAAATGAATATTGGGGTTAAGCAGTCACAACTACCGTTTACATTAGGAACCGGTGTCCGACAAAGAGTGTGAAGAAAAAAGTTCCCCAAGAAGCATGGATAGGTATGAATCATAGTGTTTCTCATTTAAAATTTTTTGGTTCTATTGCATATGCTCATGTTCCAGATGAGATGAGAAGGAAGCTAGATAAGAAGGGACACAAATGTATCTTTGTCGGCTATTCAGAAGCCACAAAAGAATACAAGTTGTATGATCCTATCGCGAGGAAAATAATAATCAGTCGAGATGTTCAATTTGTCGACAATGAATCATGGGATGGAACCGTCGACATAAATGTCAATATTTTGTCGAATGTCGAGAAAGATGATATGGAAGAGGAAGTGGTTCAAACGCCACATGTAAGTCAACCGGTTGCAGCACCGTTGACTCCCATGACACCACGACATGGTTCATCACAAGGACCATCGACACAAGTAGAATCTCAAGCTACACCGACAGGCACACAAAGAGGACAACAGACTCCATCAAGCATTTTGTGAAGGTCGACATCGACCGAACCAGTGAAGACAAGAAATCTGCGAGGGATATATGAAGCTGGTACACCAAATTCATTATCTCTCTTTGCATTATTTTCCCCTATATATGATCCACTAACATTTGAAGAAGCTGTTGAAGAAGAAGTATGGGTACAAGCCATGGATGAATAAATAGAATGCATTGAGAAGAACCAGACATGGGAATTGGTTGATGTACCAAAAGACAAGGATGTAATCAGTGTCAAATGGATTTATAAGACAAAGCAAGATGCTGATAGGAATTTTCAAAAGAACAAAGCAAGAATGGTAGCAAGAGGGTTCACACAGCAACTTGACATAGAATTCAATGAAACATTTGCACCTGTTGCACGCATGGATATAGTCAGAACAGTTTTGGCCATTGCTGCACAAAACAAATGGCATGTTCATCAAATGGATGTCAAGTCGGCATTCATAAATGGATATCTAGAAGATGAAGTATATGTGGAATAGTCACAAGGATATGAAGTTCCAGGTCAAGAACATAAAGTGTATAATCTAAAAAAGGCACTCTATCGTTTGAAGCAAGCTCCTAGAGCTTGGTCCTATCAGATTGATTCCTATCTCACTAAAAATGGATTTCACAGAAGTGAAAGTGAATCGACATTGTACACCAAAGCGGATGAGCAAGGTAAGAAGTTAATTTCCTGCTTGTATGTAGATGATTTAATATTTACTGGTGATTTTGGCATAGCAGATTTTAAAGCAGTCATGGAAAGTGAATTTGAAATGACTGATCTGGGGCTTATGAAGTTTTTTCTGGACATTGAAGTTCAGCAGTCTGAAAGTGGTATTTTTATATCACAGTATAAATATGCAAGTGAAGTTTTAAAAAGATTTAACATGTCTAATTGCAAGACAACACCAACACCAGTAATAATAGGTTTAAAATTGAGCAAAGATGAGGAAGGATCCACAGTCGATCCTACACTATTCAAAAGGCTTGTTGGTAGCCTTATGTATTTGACAGCGACAAGAACAGACATTATGTATGGTTTAAGTCTGATCTCAAGGTTCATGGAGTCACCAAAAGACTCTCATTGGAAAGCAAGTAAAAAAATTCTGAGGTATGTAACTGGCACAAAAGAGCTTGGCATTATGTATTCAACCTTAGAAAATTTTAAACTCATTGGTTACACTGACAGTGACAATGAAGGAAACATAGATGACAGGAAAAGCACATCTGGGTACACATTTCATTCTGGTACATGTGTTTTTTCATGGGCTTCAAAGAAACAGCCCATAGTAACTTTGTCTTTAGTTGAAGCAGAGTATGTTGCAACGACAAGTGATGCATGTCAAGTTGTCTAGATGAGGAGAGTCTTAAAATACTTGTCACAGAACCATCAAGAATCGACAACCATCTTCTGTGACAACAATTGAGCCATAGCATTATCCAAGAATCATGTGCTTCACTAGAGAACCAAGCACATCGACACAAGGTTTCATTTCATAAGAGAGTTGGTGAACAACAAGGAAATTTGTTTGGAATTTTGCAAGTCTAAAGATCAACTTGCATACATCTTTACAAAACCATTGGCAAAGAAAACATTCCA
>LPNX011058360.1:291437-325508 GCA_001517045.1 Pseudotsuga menziesii | reverse complement strand
GTATTTGCATAGTTATCTTAGAATGACAAGTTCTCCATAGTGAACTCTGTCATAAACAGAGCATGTTTAAGCTCTGAAACATTTTATAAATTAAAAAAAAAAATCNGTATTTGCATAGTTATCTTAGAATGACAAGTTCTCCATAGTGAACTCTGTCATAAACAGAGCATGTTTAAGCTCTGAAACATTTTATAAATTAAAAAAAAAAAATCCCCATCTGCTCATAATTAAGGGAGAGTGTTGAAAATATTAATCACTCGCAGATCCATACTTGACTCTCAGCAGACTCTGTCAGAGTCTGTATGAGTCAAGATCTTGTCAGTCAGTTTGACAAGAGGGAAGAGTTCACGATTTGGCAATGTAAACCAGTCGAATTTATTTCTGAAGCTAAGTTGTTAGGTAGATAGTTATTACAGTCTTTAATGGTGAGTCAGTTGATTCATGTAGAAGCAATTTTCAGGTTTCGTATAAATAGAAGAAGCAAATTGTAAATTAAGTTAGATACAAGTCACTAGACATAATAGAGAGACAGAGGAACTGAGGGTGAGAGAGGAGAGAAAGAGAAGTTGAAGCTCAAGCTTTTGTGTATGTGATTCAGTCGAAGAGCCGAAGCTCTACAAAAGGATCGGTCGGTGAGATGACAAGTTTGGACAAACAAGTTTGTAATATCTTTGTTATTTCCGCATAGTTATATATATGAAATAGTTTATGGTTGAATGCATGTTTATTTGGCTGCACATTATTTCTAGATTTACTTGTGTAAATGTTGTTTACATTTACCAGTTAAGTGAAAGATCAAAGAACCCATAAATTTCTCACCGCGTGAAAGTTCCAAGTTTTACGGCACATTGGTCGACTCAAGTCTTCCTACATATTTGAGCATATGTTTTTATAAGTTATTTGGATTTGTTAATGTGTCCATTTTACTTCATCTTACTCACAGGTGAAAAGAATTTGTAATTTATTAAGTCTCTTAGACTAAGAAAAATACTCTGTAGATTTCGACCAAAGTGGACCGACAAGTTCGGTTGAGTAAGCCGACTTGAGAGGTCGAAGATGTGAGGCGACTTAGAGGTTGAAGTCAACCGACTTCAAAGTGACAAGCGGTCGAGGTAAAATCAGTCAGTAGAACCGACAAGTAAGTCGAAGTAAATCAGTCGAGTCTAAAGGCTGACCAAAGTTGATAAGTTGATAGACTTGTCTAGTCGGGAGATAGACAAGTTTCACCCGACAAATAAAAAGAAAAAAAGGTCGACGTGAAAAAGTGTAAATTAATTTTAATATTAGCTGAGCGGTTAACTTGAATTTGATCAGCTTGGTTTTGGCTAACAACTATTTGGATTGAACAACAAAATATTAACGTTTATTAAAAGCAAATGTTTTAAAGCTCAACAAAGAGGTGACTTGGAAAATGTTTCATGTACGTCTTTGCACATCGATGACATATGGGGCGATAAATGTGGAAAATAATAGTCATGGTAAATGTACACAATATTCAATAATATTGAACAAAAAATGTCTCGTTTTATGTTTTTTTCCGGATAAAATTCTACTCGATAGCATGGTCCGAATCACAATTTTTAAACTCCTGAATCTGTACATTTGGAAATAATAACATATAAAACACTTAAACCAATACAATGAATCGCAGTTGCTCGTCTGGTGACTCGATAGAATATACACTATTGGACTTGTGGTTGGCCTCATTGGACACCCGTATTTTTTTTAAGGCATAAAAAAATCAATATTGCTTTTCAATTTATTCCACTAACATCCAAAAAAAAGTGCATTTAGAGTATCGTAGCAAATTGATAATCATGAAAAAAATTGTTCTATGTAAATAGAGTTGGGATCGGAAACTTATGCAACCCAGGAAATGATTGTTATGGTTTATTTTAATAGAATGACGTATAGTTTTTTCTATTGACAAATTTTTTTATTTTTTTGGTTCACAATTTTTTTTAGAAATTTAAACTGATTTGAGTTTAGAATATTTATATTTATAATAATTTAATAGATTTATAATGATTAAATGATTAGATGACAAAAGTTATGGTTGAAAATGATATATATCTTAATCATGCTTTAGTTTTTTATTGTTGAATTTGTTTTTAATTGCAAAAATGGATTCATCTTCCTCAAATACTCTACTACTTAGATTGTTCAATCCTAATCCTAGCAATATATATATACGCAATTCCAACACCTCCAATCCTAAAAAAAATGATTTTAAAAATGGCTTGAAAATTTGTCAAAATCATCTATTACCTGAACTAAGTACACTTTAACCATGTACATAATCTATGCAAATTAACCACATAATGATGTACACATAACTCATGCATAACTAAGAACCATAAAAGTCTTTGTTGTAGTTAGAGTGTTAACATTTATCACTTATTGTCAAGTCTTAAACTTAGAGATTACATATAGTTTAAACTCATCTACCTTGACTTAAAGATTTAGGTGAATTTGAATTTTTTTTAAGCTATTTTTGTGTTACATTTTGGAAATTGTCGCCACATTTCTAAGAGGTATTTTTCTAAAAAAAGAAAGCTATAAAAAAAAACCTCTAAGAAAATCATCCATTCAACATAGTAGGTTAGTAGGTAATATCAGTTGAAAGAAGATAATGTTGCTAGACAATCGCTAGTAACCTTAAACAAAAGGCTCTTTTATTTGTTAGTAGCATTTTGTCATTTCATCTTCTATGGAGACCTATCCGCAAAGTCACCTCGTGGCTCTGGTTAAATAAAATCTAATATGATCTCAGATCTCCCACAATCTCAATATACACATAACATATCGTTCACGAAAGAAAGGAACTCAGCTGTAATTGAAACAATAATAATAATAATTATAGCAGAATTACTGATTATACATATTAGATCTCCCACAACCTCAATATCGTTCACGAAAGGAACTCAGCTGTAATTGAAACAATAATAATAATTATAGCAGGATTACTGATTATAATTGAAGGAATTGGCATGGTGAACCTCTTTCGGCAGGTTTACTAGATACTGCTTTCTGTCCTGCCTGTTTAAGGCCGATTGAGCCATCGACGGGAAAGTTCGATCGGGTGGTATCAGCTGAAAGTCTTGCGGTGCTGCAATATCATTTAACCGGCCCGAGTCACCAGTGCTGGATAGTCTGGTGACATCCCTCCCAAATGATCGTCCGCCACTAGAATGTTCGGCTGATAATAATAGCTTTTGCCTGCTGCTGCCGCTGCGGGATACTATTTGATTAGTGGATCTGGGTCGGAGAACAGCTCTGTAAATACAAGGTATGAGCCCTTCCATTGATGTCAGTTTGACAGATCTCTATCACTGATTATTGTCGATGAAGATTGAACAGTGAAACAAAGAAAAACAGAGGAAAAGGGGAATGATCAACTAGATTTCTCTGCAATGGCAATATTGGTATCAATAAACATGGGATGAGAAGAGGTATAATGCAAATTGGTATAACAAGGATGCAAACTAATGATAGAAAACAACTGGCAAGGGGCAAGTGAGTCAGACTCTGCTGGCTACACATTGTTTTTTAAATTATGCCGTCTGTCTACAACAGTCTGGTCAACCTACGACAAACTCAGTCACTACTCGGTATCTTCCGGCTTGTTTCTTGCAACTTACTAAATGCTCATAAATTAATAAAGTATCACAAATCCTTCTATTTTCAAATTTGTTAATTCCTGTGACAGGGGGTGATCATGGTACTGTATCATGATTAAATACAATTCTGTAAAAAATAAAACTCCGGACAGTAATCAGCAAATATCCCGAATTTAATTCTTATTTTCTGCGAGGTTATCCCTTCCATAAAGAATGGGAAATACATCATAAAAATATAGACTCATGCGACCGCTGCGGCAAAACCACTGTGCTTAATGTAAATTTTCAATGTGAGGACACAGAAAGGTAGGTTGACTGTGATGTCGATTTTTCGACAACCTTGACAACTCAAGCTCCAAATGATTTGATTAATGCTGCTCCTTATTGTTATCAGGAATAGTCTATAAATGACCTTTTGCAAAATTTCTATAGAATTACGAAAGTGACTGGGGCTTGGGATTATAATAAAGAAAGAGAAAAAACTTCGTAATCGGCCCATTGTTTGAAATTCCATTGCCACAACGATAATGTTACAAGTAAGAAAGAAGTTTTCGATTGACATCCGCACTTGATTGTCGCAACGTCTCCAATGATAATTTGTTTAATAAAGATCATTCACCTAATTGAGAATTAATTCATAATTGTCATATATTTATATCTTCTTTCCTATTTTTTTGTCAGAAAAAAAATCACAATTTATCTTCTTTCCTTCTATGTTTGCTTCTAAATATAAAAGATTCTATATATAAAACAACATAAATTAGATAAACTAAAAAAATGTTTGCACTTTGAGAGATTTGATCCCTCTAGATACTTGATAGATCCCTTTTAGATGAATCTATGCTGAGTAGTATAACATGAATATAACCACAAGTCTTTCTTTCAAAAATGTAGACTTCCTTTTAAAATGTTTTTATTTTTAAAGTCAAAAAATAGAACGAATATAACCACAAATCTTTCTTCAAGATTGTAGACTTGCTTCCATGATGTTAGGGTCATAGTAAAGGACAAATATAACTAATCCACCCTAACAATGAAAAAATAAAGATTTAAAAATTTATATTATACATATGCAAGTGAAAGAGATGGAATTGAATCCTCATTTCATAACCCAACCTCATAAAAAAAAGGCCTTGGTAAGAAATATTACCTTCGAAGTAGATTGCCATCCTTGTATGTACATACTTGGATGGGTGAATATTATTGGAAAATTAAAAATAATTAGAGTGTACAAGATCATATTTTTCATTAAATAAAAATTTGTTGATAGAATTGAGTTGAGTTTTTACCCTTCAACTTTTAATTATAAGTTTTAGATCACCTTCATGTGTATTTTGAATATCGTCTTTATTTTAGATATTATGTGGTTAGGATTATAGTTATATAACAGTCTATTACAAGAAGGTGGTTATTGAATATTGTATTATATATGTACGCATTTATGTGAATAGTATATTTAATGAGATTTAACTTTGGGTTTTTTTATCACTTCTTAATTTTTTTAATGTTTATTATGTTATTTAATTGATATTTAAGCACGTTTTTATGATGTGATTAGTCTAAGATCATGCATTGTTAAAGCACAAATGAGAGTGTGGTGATTGGATGTATGGATGGTGGAATATTAACTTTTCAGAGGAGCCTCGGGCAAGGGCATTTGTTGAACAAGTGTATGTCAATCTTATTGAAAATAAATGATGGTACGATCAAAAGTTTGTTACGCACACTTATGGATTGTTTTTGTTGACTTTTCAAAGAACCCATGCAACCATTATCCATAGTCTTTCTCTTATCTATTAAGTTTTTTCATGACTTCAAAAAGTCCAAGTTTGTTTACTTTTTTTTTCATTACCAATCAATTGTTTCATGAATGTTCTAAGTCTAGGTATGTTCAAATCATTTTCATTATGAGCAAGTCCTACAATTTCTAAAATCTCATGTAGAGCTAAATAATTCCCTTATGTCAAAAGAGTGAAATTATTGATATTTTCGATCATGCTTCTCATTAACTCAACCTCTGATGGTATATGTAAATCCTTTATCCATGTCTTATTATTCCAACTTGTCTACATGGCACGCTATTCCTACAAAAAAGCATAATAATAATATTGAGAATAAACTAATATTGAGGTCGCCTCCATTTTCTCCTGCGCAGAGTAATACCAAACCCCTACTCAAACAAAGCAAATGGAAAATCCATCATGAGCCAAGCCCTAAGCTTGGGGCTGCCACGATTACCAAGAACATTAAATGCACCAGCTCATGAACATTATCGAAATACCAAACCCACTCTCCATAGTTAAGTTTCATTGCATTCGTGACCTCCATTTCCCATGCAAAAGCTTAAACCCTGTTGACATATGGTTCAACCATATGTTCTATTTGCCACCCCCATTTCATATCAAAAGGTAAAACATACAATGTTTATGTTATAGCAAAGTTAATATATTACAATGATAAGGGTAGTTCATAGACCACTCTTGGTCTATGCTAGTCTTAAGCCAAGCCACAAGACGTATACACTAAATATAATATACCATAGATTAAGGCCTTAACTTAGTACAATACAATTAAGCCCTAAGCTTATGCTTAGTGAACATGGAAGATGGAATATGCCATGTTAAATATTTCAACTCTCATAAAATCAATGACCTGGTTGTGAAAGCCACGAACATAACTTGCAGTAAGAGGCACATAAGAAATATTAATAAGACTTAATCAAATACACATAGAACGAAGTTAATACTAATATGTAAAATGATAAATTATAATTCCGTAATGAACCATAAGTAATGTACAGGAAATTTAGCAATAGGAGCTAAATTGACGAGAAGGATATTTTACCTGGTATAATTTTGAGTCGACAAGGAACCAAAGTAAAACAACAGTATGTTCTTTAAGATCAAGACTTCTAGTACTTGTTAAATAAGACCCCGTCTCAGGTATGATATGCATGTGAAATAGAATAGGTTCCTTAGTTCATAGGACTAAGTAAGCCTGCTAACAAGTAAATACCTTTACCTCTCAAACCGTCATGGGAGAACGAGTCTCGCCACTCCGCCCACCTTGTTTTCACAAACAAATTTAAGTTAGGACTCTATAATTAACAAGTGTGACAATGCAAAAAGGACGAAGCATATAAATCCAGTGACGACACAAATCGACAAAAGTATAAACATAATACTAAGCAGCAAACAACAGTACGAAATCATAAGTAAAATAAATTAAGAATAATGACTGAAAGTAACAGACAGAACATAAGAACAGCTTATGAATAAACAGTGGTACATGAAGTGTATGATAGAGTTTCACAAGTGAATAATGTTCCGTTTAGGTAGTTTTTACTAGCCTATAATTTTATTTTTTCCCGATTTTTGGGGACATTACACTACATTAGTAGTGGGCTCTTCTACCACATTATATACATAGCCATCTAATTCATGTTCTTCAAGGACGTTCAGAACCCTAGCCTTACAACTGTTGAAATTTAAGGTTCCTTCCAGAGCAACAATAATGTTAGATAGCTGAAGTTGTCTAGAGGATGTTTGACGACCTCTAGACAAGCGTAGGTTGGGGTTGTTAGAGCCCACAAGTTAACAAGGGGTAGACAAAAGAAGACTGACAAGTTGCGGTAAAGGGAGGCGATCAGTCCGAGGGCTAGTCAAAGTGTAAGAGATAACAAAATACAATCGATTGTATGGAGTAGGTCGATAGTTGAAAATGGGTCAAATTGAGAGAGGCATAGGAAGTTAGATCACGACCAATTGATGAGAAAGGCGTAATTGAATTAAGATCAAACTAGTAACCAGAGAAATTTGGAACGTAACAATTGCAAACAAGAAATGGGCCATCAAATGAGACAAGGCATGAAAGGTTATGCAATGGAGGAACAATTGAAAGTAATTACTGTGTAATTATGATGATTGTTGGGGAACACTTGAGTGCAGTACACAGAGAAGGTTGTAGGTGAAGCATTCAATCATGGGGACTTCACCCAATGAAACTATGCCATAGCAACTTCATTCATCAGATACTAAAGAATGCCCCTAATTTCACTAGATATTGATAAATACATACCAATATAATTTTGTTGACCCCCTTCCCATTAAATATTTCCAATTAAAAACACCCTATTTTTACGAGATATTCCTTATTTTTACTAAATACCCCTTTTTAGACACTCCAATACCTATAAACCCCCCATCCCTACTTCTTGAACCCCCAATACCTACAATATATTGTCCTTATTTTTCAGAATTTAAAATCCCCCCTTTATGAATGAACATGATAAGATATTAGTCAATGAGGTGAATACCCCATGCATTCAATCCTCATAACTGTATCAAGAAGCATCGAGAGGCTTACAGAATAAGAAGTTACCAGGAATTTAAACCAAGAGAGCGACTAAAATTCTGGGTTCAAAGTTAAAGAAGGGGGTTTGTTCGCTCTTTCTTGTCCAATATTTATGAGCACTTGAGGCTATATCGCTGACCAAAAGAGAGAATTACCTCAGTTTACATCATTGTAAATTGAATTATGATTTAATAGAAATCCATAATTCTTAACATCTTGTTTGTTGTTGTTGTGTGGATGTCCATTGTATTCTATTGTCCAACCTTCTATAACAACTATCCACTTGGGTTGCTACCATCTCACCTTTTCGTTTTCTCCATTTCATTATTTTTATCAAAAATTTCCATTCAACAACCATTTAATGTGAAGTCTTTCTAACAAATTTCTTTAATTCCTTAAGTGCCACTCCAAAGTGCAGCATTCTCATGCATTCAAAAAACCAATTAAATGTTTTTGGCCTCATGAATTTCTTTAATGCCTTAAAGTACCCCTCCAAAGTGTAGTGTTCTTTAAATTAAAAAAAACAAATTGTTTTACATTTATTATATATATATATATATGTATATATATATAAAAGAATATGCCACTTCTTATTTATATATTAACACAAATCATTAAAAAATACTTTTTAAATATAAATCTTCACGAGTGAATACTAATATATATTAACACAAATCATTAAAAAATATTTTTTTAAAATATAAATCTTCACAAGTAAATACTAAATTTAATATTAGTTAAAATGTAAACATTAATGGTATTCTCTTTAATATATTAATATTAATAACCCTTTGTTCTCTTTTTATTAATAACCATAAACAAAAATTAGTTGATATCATTTAGTTTTTTAAATGTTATTTCACACTCTTCTCTACATGATATCATTCTATATAAATAAAATTCATTAGAAATAATAATTAATTACAAAAATACTTGAATGAAAAATTATATATATATTAATGTTTTTAATTAAATTACTATTTTTCATGATTTATTTCTAATATAACTATTTTCCTTCCAACCAAATACATATTTTAAATTAAATAAATATTTGTTATTTAATATATATATATATATATACACACACACACACACATGCACACACCGATCTACATTCATTTAACATATATTCAAATCCTTATAACGAGCACCTAATTTGTGTGGGGAAGGCAGGGGAGTGTCTCTCTCAGTCTTAGCAGCACTTTAAAATTTACTAACAGCTCAAAATAAAACTTAAAACATTGCCACAACTCACACTCATAGCTGGCCGTAACTTGCTCACAGAGCTTATAAAACCCAAATAAACACCTACATAATTGTTGCAGCTAGCCGTTACAGTCGATAGTACACTCCAGATGATGTTGCAACTACCTGTTACAGCTAACAACAACTAACTCGACTATTTTAGCTAGTCGTGAATCCTAACAGTCACCTACAACACACTCACAGCTCACTCACAACTCACTATTTAACCACTTTCTGAGCACCCCCAAGTCCGTAAACTTATCACGAATATTCTACTAGATTAATAGACAATGTTCACATCAAATAAACTATTTTTCATTCAGTTGTTACTGCGGACTAACATAAAAAATAAAACTAAGTTTTTCAACTAAAAAACAGAGTAAAATTAATATTTACACAGAAAACTACAGAGTTTCAACTCTGTCTCTATTACTCTCTGGTGTATATTTTCAGCGTACAAAACATGATTATAATCTAGGTATTTATAGCATATCAACTAAGTCACCCATTAAGTGCTAATTGGCCCTTCGCTATACAAAACAGACTTCTCTGTTCAAACGATTTACAATCTGTTACAGTCTAACAGATTTGGAAAGTGTGTTGCCTCTTCAGAAATTAGATGTGATTTGCTGGCATAGTTCTGTAGCATCAAATGGATCTTCATATTTTAATAATTTGGTTTCTGTAAGACTATAAGGCGGTGTGGCGGTGCTGTGACTTTTCCGAATTGTGACAATTATATTTGTGAACCGTGTTTTCCTTTTCAGATTTTTGACGGTTGATGTTGCCTCTTCAAAAAAATTTGCAACCATTAGTGTAGTAATTACTGAATTCCAACATTTCCCCTCTTAATTACTACACTCAAAATCAAAATTTGTAACACTAACTTTCTGTTACAACTTACAAACTCCAATTTTTTTCCTATGAAGTTTAAACAAATCTTTTCCCAATGGTTTTGTAAATAAATATGCAAACTAATTTTATGATGTGAAAAATTCCATACTGATTTCATTGTTGTTTATGAGTTCTCGGATAAAATGATACTGTGTATTAATATGCTTACTTCTTTTGTGAAAGACGTGATTTCTTGATAGTGCAATAGCTGATTTATTGTCACAAAAAATATGAGTTGGTTCATCTTGTTCATGCTATAACTTAGAAATATTTCTTATCATCCAAACAGTTTGACATGGAGCTACTATTGCAGCAACATACTCTGCCTCAGCAAAGGATAGTGTCACTATGGGTTTCTTCTTTGATTCCCATGCTACTGATCCTGATCCAAAACTGAACAGAAATCCATATGCACTCTTTCTATCATCAATAGAACTTGAAAAATCACTGTCAGTATATCCAATCAATTTAAAGTTTGAATTTGATGTATAATCGATATCAAAATTTGTTGTTCCAACAATATTTCTTAAAATCCTCTTTCCAGCTTGCCAATGGGTATTCTTTGGCGATAACATAAATATTGAAATCAAACTTACTGCAAACATTATATCAAGTCTTCTTGCAGTTAAGTACATGAGACTTTCATCAAGTCTCTTATACAACATTGGATCAACTTTTGACCCATCATCATCTGGACTAAGTTTTGTACCAGTTGCAATTGGAATTACAACTGGATTACAATTCAACATTCTGAATATTTTCGATACATCATTTGAATACTTAGATTGACATATAAAAATACCATCTTCAGATTGAGTTACTTCAATTCCAAGGAAATATTTCATCATTCTAAATCAATCATCTCAAATTCTGTTTTCATGGATTTTTTGAACTCATCTACAGAAAGATCTCCAGTGAATATCAAATCATCCACATATAAACAAACAATCAGAATTTTTTCTTCTTGGTTTACTTGGACTTCTGCTGAATCCTTCATTATTCAAGTACTCATCAATTCTGTTGTACCAAAATCTAGGTGCCTGCTTCAATCCATACAATGCTTTCTTCAATCAGTAGACCTTATCTTCTTGTTCGTCAAATTCATATCCTAGAGGTTGCCTCGCATAAAACTCTTCTTCTAAGGATCCATTTAAAAAGGCATACATTACATCCAATTTATATGCATACCATTTATTATGAGCAGTAATAGCTAATACCATTCGTACTGTGTCGAGTCTGGCTACCGGTGCAAATGTCTCATTATAATCAATTCTAGGTTGTTGACTAAACCCTTGAGCTACAAGTCTTTCTTTATATTTTTCAACATCACCATCACCATTTAACTAAGTCTTATAAATCCATTTGACACTAATAAAAGTTTTATCATCAGGCAGATCTACAAGATCCCAAGTATTATTTCTTTCTATGTGATCAATTTCTTCATCCATTTCTTTTATCCAAACATCCTTTTTAAAAGCCTCATCAAAATCTATAGGATCACATGCTATAAATGCAAAATTTGAAATTTGATCTACTTCTTCATTTTGATGATACAGTTTTCTTAAATTTCTAGCCTTCTGACCTCTAACTCTATTTCTTAATGACGCTAATGTAAGATTTGATTTTTGATCTCGTTCCTTGTTGTCCACTAACACCTTATGGTTCACCATGTTCATGAGTTCTAGGCATTCTGGCAGGTGTCCTTACTGTTGGTGTTTGTGGAGCTGATTGTCCTCCATGTGTGCCCTATTCATCTTCTTCATATTCTGTGTGAGGTGCAACAACATCCTCACCAACTAATTTATCAATGCTCCCATCCCATGCTTCTTCTTCCTTAAACAGTACTTCTCTACTAGTGACATACTTCTTGGTGATGGGATTATATAGTATATATGTTTTAGATTTTTCACTATATCCAACAAAATTACATTTCTGACTTCTGTCATCTAATTTTCTCCTCATCTCTTCAGGTATATGTGCATAAGCTACAGAACCAAAAATTCTTAAATGAGAAATGCTGCTAACCTTACCAGTCCATGCTTGTTGTGGAACATGATCCTTGACACTCTTTGCTGGGCTTCTGTTCGGGATGTATATTGAACAAGTAACGGCGTCTCCCCAGTATTCATTTGAAAGATACTTATCCTTCATCATACTTCGAGCCATGTTCATAATGGTTCGATTCTTCCTTTCTGCTACACCATTTTGCTGTGGAGTGTAGAGAGCAATAAAATGTCTTTTAATTCCATGATATTTACAAAATTCCATAAATTCATTTGACATATACTCACCTCCTCTATCTGATCTCAAGAATTTAATAAACCTATTACTCTATTTTTCAGCGATAGATTTAAAACTTTTAAGCACATCAAATGCTCAAGAGATTTTTGTTTCAGCAAATACACCCAATATTTTCGATTATAATCATAAATAAAGGTCATAAAATAAACATTACCAATCAAATAAGGTGTTTGCATCGGTCCATGCAAATCTATGTGTACCAGCTCCAATGGTACTTTTGCTCTGTATGAGACTCCAAAAATAAGTTTCTCTTTATGATGCTTTTCCAATATGCAGCTCTCACATGAGCCTGCTAACTGCTCAATACTGGGCAATCCTTTTACCATCTGCTTCTTCTGTAGCAACTCTAAACCACCAAAATGTAAATGGCCATACTTGAAATGCCATAACCATGATTGATTTAAACTCTTAGTTTTATAAGCATTCAAAGAGTTAGTCAAATCATTTCTCATAATAAGAGGAAACATTCTCTTCTTTGTCATCTCTACTCTGGCAATCAACCATTTACTTGGATATTTATCATAAATAGAGCATACCTTTTTCTTAAAGAACACTCGGTATTCTTTCTAGAGAAATTGTCCAACACTTAATAAATTACACATTAAACCAGGAACATAATACACATAAAAAATAGTTCTTGTTTTACCATTTTTCACATACACAACAATCACACCTTTACAACTAACTTTTACCTTATTGTCCGATTACCTAGCTTCACTTCAGACTGGATGCTTGTATCTAAACTTGAAAATAATTCCTTATTTCCAATCATGTGGTTGCTACATGCACTGTCCAAAAACCATATATATTTTGAACTTTCCTGGGTGACATTACATGTCAAAAACATAGGCTTCTCTTCATTTCCAGTTTCCTCTGTGATATGTATAGACAACTTACTAGCATCTGCTTGCTTCTTCCAACACTTGTTAGCAAAATTCCCAATTTTCTTACAGTAAAAACATTGAAATTTAGATATGTCATACGTTTGGTTTCCTGGCTTCCTTGCTCTGCTGCTAATCTCTCTTACACTAGGAGTACTATGATGTAACTTCTCTTCATTGTCAAAATAATTTATGCCGTCACTGTGATGAGCACTTCGTCCTCCTCTTCCTCTATTACTAGCTCTTCCTCTGCCTCTACCTCTAGTAACATTTAATTGAGATTTAAAATCATTTTCTAATGGAGTATTATCATACTTGTTCACTCTTGATTCATGAGCAATGAAGGAACTAGTCAACTCATCAATGTGCATTTGACTGAGATCTTTAAATTCTTCAATTGGAACAACCACTACAAAATTCTTTGGAAAACAACTCAGTAATTTTTCAATCACACACTGATATGGAAGGTCTTCACCATACTATCATAGGTGGTTTATAACATTCATGACTTGTGTCATAAAACAATCAACAGTCTCATTGTCCTTTGTCTTCAGATTCTCAAAGTCTCTTGTTTGATTCTGCAACTTAACATTCTTCACCTTGGTCACACCTTGATAGAAAGTTTTAAGATGCCCCAAGCTTTCTTTGAAGACTAGGCACTAGAAATCTTTGGAAAAATAGATTCACTCGGGCCTTGTTGAATAATACCAAGAGCTTTATTTTCCTTCGATAGAACATGCTCAGCATTTGACAGAGACAAATCAGCAGCTTGATCAGCTTGTTCTGGATACCGAATCGTAACAAACTCCCAAAGATCCTGAGCACACATGGTAGTTCTCATTTTAATAAACCAAGTATCATAATTTCTTTTAGACAACACAGGAATTTGTGGCTATACTATACTACTATTAGTAGCCATCTCAAACAAATTACTCTTAAAAACTTAACTAGTCTCTGATATCACTGCGGGGGAGAAAGGGGAGTGCCGCTCTTAGTCTTAGCAACACTTTAAAATTTACTAACAGCTCAAAATACAACTTACAACAACTAACTCGACTATTTTAGCTAGCTATGACTCCTAATAGTCACCTACAACACAATGACATCTCACTCACAACTCACTATTTAACCACTTTCTGATCACCCCTGCGTCCGTAAGCTTATCACGAATATTCTTCTAGATTAATAAACAACGTTCACATGAAATAAACTCTGTTTCGTTCAGTTGTTACTGCAAACTAACATAAAAAATAAAACTGACTTTTTCAACTCAAAAACAGAGTAAAAATAAAATTTACAAAGAAAACTCCAGAGTTTCAACTCTGTCTCTATTACTCTCTGCTGTGTATTTTCAGCGTACAAAACATGATTACAAGCTAGGTATTTATAGGATTTCAACTAAGTCACCCATTAAGTGCTAATTGGCCCTTCACTACACAAAATGGATGTCTTTGTTCAAATGATTTACCATCTATTACAGTCTGCAGATAGATTTGGAAAGTGCGTGGCCTCTTCCGAAATTAGATGTGCTTTGCTGGGACAGTTCTGTAGCATCAAAACGACTCTTCGTATTTTAATAATATGGTTTCTATCAGATGGTGAGGTGGTGTGGCAGTGTTGTCAATTTTCAGCGTTTTTAAAGCTTATGAGGTTCGACTAAACCGTTTTCAAAGCTTATGATTTTTCTAAACTAAACTGGGGTGGTTAAGAATAAAGTCTATGGGATAGTTGATAGGTATACTATAGTTTATAATTTTATTATTATCACAACTACTTAATTTATGGTTAGTAAATGTTGATAGATAGCAGGTTAAGTACCAAGAAATTATAANATATATATATATATATATAATAGTTAATGAATGTAGCTAATGCATGGACAACTAGTCGTTGATGAATGGATAACCAGTCGTTCATGGCAGATAACTAGAAGAATGTGAGAAATAATATATATATATATATACATTTCAAATTTCAGGCGACTTCCATATAATCAATCTGGACAATACACTTGTCTCATTCTCCTGCAATCCTAGAAAATCCTAGAGAGTAGCCCACCCCAAATTCTAAGATAACAAATCCTATTGAAGTAATTATTATTAAATAATTTTTTCTATAGGTGACTGCAAGCTAATGATGGTGTTTGCATGTTAGATGCAACAGAACTGAAAAACATACACCATTCATCTTACATGGGTATTTTGGCATACCTACAAAATGAATCTTGCTTCCATTAAAAAATATGAAACATAGGAAAATGAATTATCTTTCCAAATATATAAATTTTATTTATTGAAAATGTTTTCAAGTAACTCAATTTTGATTTTTTCTAACATTGACATATATGTAGATAACAAATAAACTAAAATTAATACGTTTAAATATCTCTTAAGATGATCTAAGTGAGAAAACCTCCAAATTAGTACACCGGATGTTAGTGCATCTTTTCAAAGGATTAATGTAATGACGATGGATTGGATTTTTTAAGAAAGTTAAAGGTTAGTTTCTAGTAGTGCAACATATAATTTTTTACGAAATGGTTGTGAAAAGAAAAACTGATTGCATAAACATGATAAAAATCCATACCAACTTCATGCACTCACCCCTAAATATTTGCTACTCATTAGATCACTAGTAATTAGTGGTTAACATGATAATTAGTGTATGAAATATAAAAAACTTAGTACATCTTTGGGCTAGGAAAAAAGCTTAAAATAATATAAAAAATCTCAAAATTTTGAAAGTTATGACAACTTTAAGGTGGTTAGTCTTGTTTGTAACTTCCAAAACCATTTGGTAAGTATCATAACTATCCTAAACAATAATTAAAAGGGTATATGATGGACCAAGTGAGGGAACAAAGTCTTGTTATTGTCATGTAGGAATTCTTCTAGCATTTAAATAAAAAATGTCTCATTTTCCCTCGGTGATTCTTGTCCCATGTCATCAAACTTATATGACTTTTATCCCTTACACCCTTGGAGGATAAAGTGTTTGTAAGTGGCACTGCAAGTGATTCAAGTGCAGAGGGTCCTAGTCAAAGGCTTTGAAAGGTGTTGGGTAGTTGAAAGCTAACTTTTGTATCAATCATTTTTTTATTTTAATAGAAATTTATGATCTTTCTCTCCCACATATGCATGTCTTAATATTGATATGTTTAACCTTTATTAATTGAGTGAAGAACCTTATTCTTTAAAAAGGCATTATCAATCGTGGTTGTGATTATGTATATTTACTTTTTTGGTTGGTATCTTTATTGGATCCACAAGGACTGTGAGGAGGCTTATTTGGCTCTTTTGAAAGTTTCAAGTTGTTGGAGTGAAGAAAATTGAGTTTGAAGAATAGGAGAAGTAATGAAAGACCCTCTGTTCTTTATATCTCTCTCTCCTACTTCTTTTCTTGTTTTGTTACTTGTTCGAGTGAAGAAAAATATCTTTTGCTGTCTAAATTGTCTATTTGAAGACTCTTAAGATCAATTTTCTATCTTATTATAATGTTGATGGTAAACTCTAGCAATTAGGAAACCTTTTCCCACAATAGCACTAGTCACTCCACAAGGAATTTAGAACTCTATAAGGCCTTTGTAGTTTCTTTATTTGGATAGTTTTTGGTGTATTCAGTCATTTGGGAAATTAACATAGCTTTTCCCTCTTTAGTTCCTAAGAAGGTGCAAAAATAAGCTATCCCTCTTCAGTTCCTAAGAAGGTGCAAAAATTCTCAATTTTTTTTTTGCTTATTTTAGACCTGTCAAGGAATACCATGCTCTTGTATTAGGATTCTTGTGAATCCTTCTCAAGTGACTGGAGATTTTCCACACTCCTTCTCTAAATGGAAATGCAGAGATCGTAAAAAGTATTTTTAACCCTATTTTTTCTTGATTTTCTCTTTGATCGTGGTTGTCCAAGATTCTTCATACTAGTTGGGATTTTTTTCTCTCAAATTTTAGTATCTTTGATCATAGACTGATCCGTGTATACATTGTATTGATTTTCATTAGGAAATATTTAAGGGCTTTTTTTACCTTGTTTTCCATTTTATAATTAAATCTTTGCATTTTGGTATGAAAAAGGAAGAGCACAAGTGTCTCTGTGTGGCAATATTTTTATTCTTATTTACATGAAATAAATATCAAGGATTTTAATTATAGGTACACCTATCCATACCTATTGAGTCTATCCATACCTCTTGAGTAAAAAAAAACCCTTAGGATATTCTTCTAAAGTTTTCTTCTGCGCACTATAGTGGATGAAGAATGGATTTGTTTGCAATTGTAGGTGTAGGTTACATTTTGCATTTTAATATTGAGGTGCATGTTGAATGATTTGAGTTGAATAACGAAAGTGCTGTGATATAATATCGTTTATTATTTTTGAATATTTTAATATATTTTTTGTGTGGGGGACGAATACATGTTTGAAATCATTTGAATACCCTTAATGTAATTTAATTTTTTATGCATATTTATCACTTTCAATTCTTAAGTGATTTTGTGAGTTTTGAAAAGATATCACATATTAAAAAGAACAAGGTGTTTTCTTTATTAGAAACAAACAATACACTAGATTTTAGGGACTTGGTAGTAGGTTGGAGAGAAAATTCTTGAAGGATGTTAAAAAGAAACTAGTAAATCCATTAATTGAGAGGATGAATATAATAGTGGCAAAAGCACTTTTTGGAGAGCAAGTATCACACACATCGAGCATGATGTAAATCTAGAGAAACAATTGATATCTTCCCCTCGATTGTTTGTTTACTTATCTACATAAGAATGAGAGCTATAAGGAAAGTGGAAATTCCCAACCTTATGCAATTGCATTTGGGCGTATTTTGTTTGGAGGACTCTGATAGTGGAAATAATATGATAAATGAGTTTTAATTTACCTTGGACAGCTTATGCAATTAGTTGCGCTACTTGGGGTGGAAGAAGCTCTAATTCCTCTTTCTCACCCACTCTCTCTCTCTTAGACGAATGGATTGCAAATTTATATGAATTAGGCCTGGTCTGATGCATAAGGGATCTTAACCTGAGATTGATGGGTAATTCCTCGTCTTGAATGGGTTGTGCGTTCAACACACCAGGCCAACACCAAGTACCAAACATGTCATTGGCATTCCCCTCCTTTTAGTAATGAAATGCACAAATGAGGTTTTGTTGTGGGTTTATCGGAATACAAAGAAAAATGACTCACGGTTGCATCGTGGAGTATTACTACAGAAGCATATCAGTTAGGTTCTGATTTCTCTAGGGATATAATTGATAATCCTCCTAGTAACATCAGAGTGCTAACTCATCATATGAGATGACTGGGAGAGTCAAAGACGAAGTTATATCACGTTTTTAAGACAAATTTTAAAAACGAAATTAACATATTGTCTTAAATATTTTTTTTTAAATATTTTATGACAATTAAAACTATTTTTAAAACAAATTTTAAAGATGAAATTAACATATTTTCTTAAATATTTATTTATAAATATTTTATCACAGTTAAAAGATTTTTAAGACAAAATTAGATTAAAAACTACTTTCATTTTTTAATTTTTTAATTGATGACATTGTTATTTTCTTATAAAAAAGTAAAGCTGATTTTTGGAGAGGAAAAAGGATTAGGGGTTTTCCATTTTGCATGAAGCTTTTGCTCAACGAGAAGGGTTGTGAGAGATGGCATGGGCGTTGATGAAAATCCCTGTGACCCGACGACCTGCACAATTTTATGGGAGAAATGGCAATGATTCTTAATACTTCCATCATATTCATCATCTATGTCATTGATGTCGTGATTAGGAAATTTGTTAATGAGGTAACCATCATATCTGTGTATTTCAACACCATCAAAACTTGCCAACATTGCATTTCTGGATGCTCTGCGAAACTGATAGACTATTTAAGATATTTCTGCTATCGTGAGGGAACGGGGCTGGGAGAAGGTATCCCTAGATCCGTCTGAAATCAAGATGCTCGAAGTATCCATGTCCCGTGATCAGAGCTCGGGAAGGAGACACCATTGTCGTTGAAATAGAGAATCAGATTCCCATTGAAAATGTTGTCATGTGGCTAATCGTTGGTTGCTAGTAGCAGGTAAACTTATGGTTTGATCCTATTTCTATGGTGTTTCGATTATTATCTTTGGGGTTGGACGGAGATCATATATATATTAATTCCTTCATTCCACAGCAATTGCAATTTTCTCCCTCGGGGGTCTTATTTTCCTCATATGTAAGTCTATGATTTCTTCCGTTTTCACTATCTCCTATTGAACCTCACCTTTATATCAGATAATGTTGTTGGACGAAGATGCTGATATCAATCTCTTCATTCCACAACATATGTAGCTTGTGGCACAAGATATTATTATAGTATCCCCACGATATTGGAATCAAAAGTGTTTCTTAAAGCACATCATTGTGAATTTGTATCTAGTTTTTTCTTTACATATACAAATCAGATTGATATCAATTTGTTCATCCCCGTAGGTTTCTTCATTTCAGGACTAGTGATGATAACGATCGTCTTTTTATGCATCTTTCTCAAAATACTCTCATTAACTTATCATGCCTTCTAGAGGAAAATTAAATATCGTCCTAGTAGCTCTATTTCAATGGTGGAGAAATTTTTGAAAGAATATGCTTATGAAATGCCAACCAGATATTTACACTCTTCCCTCAAGAAGATCACAAACAACTTTGAAGAAAATTTGGGTGAAGGAGGTTATGGTGTAGTCTATAAAGGAAAGATCTGGAATGGAACTCTAATGGCTGTTAAGCTTCTTGATAGGAATAGGAAGAGCGAGGCCCAATTTGATCATTCACTAGCATGGAGTCCGCCAAGTACGATTCAGTCTCCATCAAAGTAATTTCATTGCTGATTCTTCTTGTGATGGATTGATCTTTAATATATGCTCTCTTGTAATACAATATATGCATATACATTGTTTCATTTGCAGACGATCTCTGTTCGTTTTGTTCCCAGATAACGAGACTGTTTTGTCCTCGATGTCATATATTCATAGAATTACCTCATGGAATTTCCGAGATAACTATCAATTTTTTCCTTGTTTTCAAAATACATTGGTATTGTTTCTTTTATTGATTTTATTTTTGTAATGGTAAGTGCAATTTTAATCTTAGAGTGGTTTCGCTTGGCCAACCTTTTCCTTTAAAACCCCAAATTGATTGTTGTTAGAGGTAGAAAGCATAAAAGCTTGTTTCAAATTGAAATAAAAAGCATATAATATTTTAGCTATTGTACAAAGCTTAATGCTTCATCCAACATTTGTGTTCCATTATTTTCTGGGAAGAAGCCAAATTTTGTTTCCTTTCATTTGCAAGTTATACATCTTACCATTTTGTACCTAATTTTCGAGATAAAATCTCATCAAAGATTTAAATGAATCTCATAAAATATTTAAATGAAATTGCAGTCGCAGGCAAGATTGTGTACTGTATCAAGCACATGCAATGTATGAAAGCATGGCGGGTATGTGGCTGCTCCTTCCATTATAATCATCCCATTACATTATTTTTGTTTTAAAACCTTTGATTCCATGATAATATTCCAATTATTATTATGATTCCATCTTAGTCAAAAGGACATGGAGTTGTTACAACAATATCCTTGTGATCAACAGGGGCTGCTAAAATTCTTGTTATCTGCTAGCCTTCTAAAGAAAGTTGTGATGCCACCTAACACCAAAGGATTAATATAAATAAAGATATTTGGTTTTAGACAACTATGATTTTATTATCTCAATCCATTCCATGATCCTTACCACGCCGAATGAATATAACCTAATTCATGGTTGAACATATTTTTCATCTCTGGACTTTATGAGGTTTGGTGTGGATAAAGTGTACTCCTTGACGTAAGTATGTCTTAAACAGATGTCAATTCCATCTACCCAAATAATGAATTAGGTTTGGATTCCTAAATTTATAGTGCGTCGTCTCTCATATTGCGAAGGAACATTTTTTTAAACGTTTCCTCTCTTTCTGGCCAATGTAGATATGGAATATTGTTTTATCACATCCGTAATAGAATTGTTGTTCCCATATTGTTTGAGATCCCACAGGCTGCTACATTTGTTGACATGGCGACAATGTTGCTTGATCTTATCATTAGGTGTACACCAGTTTGTTCTCACAACATACCATAAGTTGTTTTTAAATGTATTTTACAAACATTTCAATGAACGTGCCACAATATTCAGTGGCTTTGTATTGCGCTAAACATTAATTTGTATTTCTCTACATTCACAGGAAGACTTGAGAATGCTAAACACTAATCAATCATTATGCTTTACAAATAGAGACAGAGATAAATCTCCTATAATTCATAGGTAAATTTATTTTTCTTTGAACTTACTGTGTATTGATGGTACATTTCCAACTTTTTTCTTAATAAGAGAAATGTGACCATTTTTATCAATTTGTCCTTTGGTTGGTTCTCGATTTAAAAAGTTAAGTTTTAAAAATATTTTACGTTTGCATCTTAAGGTTGGGATTCGATAATAAGACAATGGCTTAATGCTAACTATATATAACATACTTCTTACACTTGGAGAATTTGCAGATAAAGTGAACGTCCAATGCTCACGAGTGAATAGCTTTGCATCAGCTAGCTTTTGACCATCGTTCAACACCATAGGATTAGAAGATGACGATAGTACAGAGGTATGGTACTCTATAAATTTCACTCTTTATTGATGCGTATAATCACAAAACCTACCAATACATGAAGTAACCTTTCTCATTCTTTCTATTGCATTATCACATTTTTAAAACCTGCGAGTCAGTAACCTTTCCCATTATTTCTATTACATTATAAAAAATTTGTCCAATACACACATAAATTCTAGTTGGTATATGTGTAATAACAGTACTTCTGGAATCCAATGCATTTGCACCATTTTTATCTACTACTTTAGGACTAAACGTTTAAAGAAACATATAAAGAATAAGCAGCCATTGTGTACATTCTCAGCGAAGAGGAAGGACTCATTAGAGCCACAAGTACTCTTTTCTAGCAAGATAATCTAACCTCAGGTTCTTAATCACAAACCCTATCTCTGCTTTTGCAATAGCTTACAATTCCAATAATGACAAATTTTGGAGAGAGAGAGGGAATTTCAAAGCTATTATCCAATCCCTGGTTGAAGTCTGCTGGAAGACAAAAGCTCTACTACTATAAATGATAATTGGAAACCAAAGGAAATTGGAAAGTAAACAATTTATGCTCGTCCATATGCAATGTCCTTAAGTTTCTTTGCAACAACATAACCTGTCAATATTTTCACTTTATGATCGTATACGGTTTTTTAAGGAGTATTGTGCATTTGGTGATTAGATGGGCACGGTTCTCTTGGCATTCATAATTTGAATACTCTGTTACATGAAACCTAATGAAAATTTCTATAGACACATAATGCACAATGCTCAACGTGTGGGCTATCCCCTGTGTACGCTTAAGACTCGACTTGTCACTTGGAATATTTGACAAACATTTACTGATTGTTCAATACTCTGACTCCCATTTTATATTTAGATGTTTTAAGTGTTTGTTCTGCTCTTTGTTTGGTTTTAGGTCTGCTTCATATCCAAACTTGGATGAGCTTGTGAATGCATACTTGGAATTTGGACATGTAAACATATTTATTCTCATTCTCCAACTCAAGACACTGATAGAAAAATTTGCATAGAATTTGCATAGAATGGAAATGGTTCACCCAAGACAGGAACTGATATTCTTTTTGTTTTTAACCATGGGAACAACAACCTCCCAAAAGTATAAACAAAAACTGATATTCTACTTCATGATTCACTATTCTCTTTTGAAACGAATGAGCCTGAAAAGAGAATGTCTCAAAGTAGTCATTATAATTTACGGTGTGGCCATAATTAGTCATTTAAGGTTGACAAAGTATAATATGAAAATTTACATGAGCAGTCTTAGCATAACCTTCAGTGTTAGGATCAAGTGGTTTGTTCTCTACTTGAAGAAACTGATTCAAGAAAAGAGACCTCAGTCACTCTACATTTGAAGTTTTATTCTTTGTGCAAAAGGAAATAACCCACATGCACAAAGAAAAAAATAGTAATTCTCTTTATATTTTGCAATGTAAATGTTTAAAGACGATGCGTAGTGCATAAGCTATTGACTCAAAGGCTCCACTATGTGCCTTTCATGCTAGGAATTATTCTTCTTGTTTTACAAGTAGTGTTAGCTTACATAATCATGGTTTTTGTTGCGAAAAATTGAGTTGTTAACTTATCTCAGTTTGTTTTCTTTATAAATTGACATTTTTATGAATTATTCCGCAAAAGATAATATCTCGGCGTTAACAATCAGTCACAAGGGTCAATACATGGTAAGTTGAACGTTAACAATCTGTCACAGGGTCAATACATGGTAAGTTGAAATAGTTTAGAAAAGTGAAGGAACGTTTTTTTCTTTATAAATTGACATTTTTATGAATTATTCCGCAAAAGATAATATCTCGGCGTTAACAATCAGTCACAGGGTCAATACATGGTAAGTTGAAATAGTTTAGAAAAGTGAAGGAAAGTTTGAACACATTTGGTGTCTTTATAGTGAAACACATGTCTATGTGATGAAAATTTAAGATATATATTCTTCTTGTATTACAAGTAGTGTTTGGTAATAACAAAGTCCTGGATTCAGGTAATAATAGAGCCCAGTAGCTTACATAATTATGGTTTTTGTTGCGAAAAATTGAGTTGTTACTTTATCTCAGTTTGTTTTCTTTATAAATTGTCATTTTTATGAATTATTCCGCAAAAGATAATATCTCGGCGTTAACAATCAGTCACAGGGTCAATACATGGTAAGTTGAAATAGTTTAGAAAAGTGAAGGAAAGTTTGAACACATTTGGTGTCTTTATAGTGAAACACATGTCTATGTGATGAATATTTAAGATAAAAGATAGATCTTTTCTTCTTTGTGTTTTGATCAACTATTTTATTTCAAATTTTGGCATGTCTTATTTTTATCTCTTTTTCATATTGGCTTGTATAACATAATAAGAAATTCAATCTAAATTTTATAAATGCTTGCACTTTCCTTTAATTACCACTAATATTTTTACTCCTAAAAGATTATAGTAACATAATTTAGCATGCTTTTAAAGGCTCATAAGATAATGTATATAATTTACCATGTTTATATAGGTGTATATATGTGAAGGAGCATTGACCCATGGACTCAGTTTAAGTTCTTTTCAATTAGATCACGATCATAGCTCCATATCGTATATGGAAGGGGCTCTAAAACTCTGTTATAACAGTTTTGAAGTCCCAGTTTTGTACCATTTGAATTGAAATTTAAGGTCAAATCATTTTCCATTACCTACCATAATAACAGTTGGTGTTTCCAAACTTAAAATCGATCACAAGCAAAAAGATCCCAAATTACAAAACATCAAATCCATCTATTGAATGGGGTATACATGACATTAGGTATGATCCTACCTTTCTTTCTATGTACGATGCCATCCAAGTGACAATTTCTAATGTCATAACCTTTAAAAAAACAAGTTTCTTCTGTACAATAAACAATATTATTTGTAAATGCATTGGTATAGTTGTATTTACAACATGAATTAAATAATATTGTATTTTTAATTGACGTGTTTTTAAGGATTTCCACAATGAATGTTCCTTCTTTTTCTATAAAGGGTGTTAGCTCAATAGAAGAGCGGTTACTTTAGAAGCAAGAAGATAGTGGTTTGATTTCAATGTACCTTGATATTGTAACAATGTTACATAAAGGGGTTTATTAAGACAATATTTATGTAAATCTTCTCAACTTAAGCCAAAAAAAGTTTGTGTATTGTCTTTAAGCATGTGTCTTAAATTATTGTCTTATCTATGTAGTAATGTATTTATTATTTTATATTGCAGGTATTTATTATTTTCTATTGCAGATACCAGTACGAGATGATATGTAGTAATGTTATAATGTTTTGTGTGCAATCTGCTTTTCTCCGATGTGTCATGTTTTGATTGATGAAGTTAGCTGTAATTTGTGCATACTATGCCTTTACAAGCATAATTTGCATCTCAGGACTCTTTAATTCGATTGTACATTGGGTAAAAATTCCATCGTACACATTTTATATAAATGTTGTGCTATGATTTCTTGAAATCACTTGAATAATTGACCGTATTAAATAGAAACATCTATTTTCCTGTAGCATTGTGTTTTGGAGGAACCATTGAAATGTTTTGAATTTTCTACGTGAGAAGACAGAAAGACTGTATAAAAGTCGTGGCATTCATTTAATCTTCGGAATTCTTTTTGAATTGAAATACATGTTTATAAATGAACGCTAAAGACAGATTATGTCTCTGTGCATGCAATCAATGTTGATTGAGGAGTTGAATTTCATCTTCCACAAGCTTATTCAGTGCACAATTTTCCATAATATTTATGGTAGAACTTCATTATTCACTGCATGATTTTCCGTAAGATTTATTGTAGGATTTCATTTATTCAATGCATGATTTTCCATAATATTAATGGTAGAACTTCATTTGATGTTGTTAGAAGTATAACAGTCTTACAAAAGTTAGCTTGAATAGTTTTACATCGTAGATTTAGCAATTTTGTCCTTTTAGAAGTTGCACATAAAGTTTAATTTAGAGAGTTGTGGTTTGATTATTTTTAAATTTCTTCAATCAAACCCAGTTACACAATCTTATTATGTTTTCAATAGAAGAGACGGTAACAAATATTACATACCGGTCAAGTCCAGACTAGCGTCATCGTGGGTTTTTATCGAGTAACACTTCATTCAAGTCACATTCAAATTAGATATTCTATCTTTGTATCCAAAAGAAGGTTTTAATAGTAATCGTTTCATTTTGTTTTGCATTAACTCCGACTCAAAGCTTTGGGCATTCTCAGCCATTGACTCATATGCGCATAACCAGGTATGCTAGATCCGTCGTGACCATGTATCAAATTCTTACGGTCTGCAAGAGACTATTTCCTTGGGATTGAACAAATGCTCTATTGAAGGTTGATTCTAACCTATGTTTAAAATAAGTCTACTTGTTGAAAACCTTCTTGAATTGGAGTTCCGCAACTGTTAGCAGAAAATCCAACGAGTGAACAGTTGCAATAACTTAATTAATCCACTTAACCAATGAATATGTATAAACAACCAATCTTTGTGTCACGCTTTGTTGATTTCAAGTCTGTTACATATGGTGGTTTAATCCTACCCGTACATCCACAATTCGTGCGATCCATGGCATCCCATCTTTGACTGGATGCACTTTTTTATTATCTCTCTCTCAGTTTATTTTTAACTTTTCCTCCATTCACTTCATTGCTAGTGGTAGGCTGCACTCAGTAGATAATAGAGCTTCACATTGGGACCCCTTTGTGCAATGTTAACTAAAGTAATTGGGGATTTTGATGCTTTGCATTTATAGTTTTGAGTGTGATTCACATATGCCAATACAACTTCAATGAAAATAAATTAAAATATAGTATGAAAAAACTAATATGTTTGAACATATGCATCATAAAAACACAATCAATCAGCTAGAAAGTGGGGGTCCTTAATTGTTGGTGTAGAGGTAATTGGAGGCATACTCCATTGCATTCAAAGGATATATCGTGAGGTAAGGAATCATCAAGATCCAGTCGATAAGGAACTCCAACAATATAATAATGTTGAGGGATTGTTTGGCTATTGCAATTTATGAAAGAATTCTCTTTTACTAAGTTTCTTAATTTATTTTCATTCTCGATTTAATTTTAATCTTTTAAGAACTTTAATTTTTATATATATTTGAGTATTAGTATTATCATTGGAGTATGTGGTATGGTGGATGTATAGAGGGATGACTTTGGAAGTGACACTCATGAGTTTCACATGCTAGCTATGGTCAATGGGAAGTGCAAATTCGTATTATGCAGATTATGAACGACCACCTCAGCGCCATTTTTGAACGTATAAATACTTGCAGGAATATTGTCAATTAATGCTATGAACTCTTTGGATTGAACAACATAGTATTGACGCTCATTAAAGGCAAATGTTTTAGAGCTCAACATGGGGTGACTGGGAAAATGTTTCGTGTGCAACTTTGCACATCGATGGCATATTGGGCGATGAATGTAGAAAATGATAGTCATTGTCAGTGTACACGATAATCAATAGTATTCAACAAGAAAATCTGTCATTTTCTATTTTCTGCCAATGGAATTCTACTCTATTCAATAGTCAAAATCACAAATTTTTAAACTCCTCAATTTGTACATTTCGAAATAATAGCATACAAAACAATTGAACGAATACAATGAATGGCATTTGCTCGTCGGGTGACTAGATAGAGTATATACACAATTAGACTTGTGGTTGGCTTAATTGAACATGTACTTGTATATTTTAAGGAAGCCATAAAAAATAATATTGCTAGTCAATTTATTCTGCTAACATCCCAAAAAAACATGGAATACTAGTGCATTTAGAGGATCATAACAAAAGAGTTGTCTACGGCTTTGACGATTTGGCTTCAGAGGATCATAACAAAAGAGTTGTCTACGGCTTTGACGATTTGGCCCAGAAGCTGGTCGCCGTTGCCACTTCTCGGCCAAATCATCGAAGCCGACGAGTCACCGCCGTAATCTTCCAGCAACTCCTGAGTCCCATGCACGACGACGACAAAAGGAAATGAGGGCTCCACAACACCTCCAAAATCGGTCGAAAAGAAAAGAAAGTCTACGGCGCAGGCACAAAGCATGGAACAGTCATGTAGACTTTGGGGTAGTCCAATGGGCGATGCATTCAGCCCTTGCTCCCCTTACATTGCTCTGTTTACGAATTCCGAAGGGTTGTTTCAGGATCCAGCAATAACCAGTAACCAGTTCTGAAGGTTTTTACTCCATCGCATGGAACAATGACCATTCTGCGCACAACAAAGATTCAACAAGTATAAAAAATACTCCCATCAAAGGAAAGAGTCAACATTTTGCTTTCCTATCTCACAATTTCTGTATCGCCGCAGTCCATATACTCCTTTGTACATTCTATCATGGGTTTAACATACTCCTTTCTTTGTACAGTCAATCATGAGAAATTGCACATGTTATGTGGTGTGGATAGCCCAGATTCTTTTCATTTTGTTTGGTTAAAACAATAATATATCTTGTGGTTATACATCATTCATTGATTCACAACTTCCGGGAATTTTTCATGGCTATTTAGGTTAGTTGTCACATACCCCAAATTGCAAAAAAAAATTATGTTCAAGAAGACATTATATTTTATTTTTATTGTAAAGTTTGTGATTATTGACCAAGTGGGGTCAAGAATTATTGTAATTAATTATGCTGAAAATATTATTAATTAATAAATAAAAGATGAGACAACAACTTAAGGAGGCTATTCAATGAGTGTCTACTGGTCACTAGGTGGGATAGACTAGGGTGAGAGAAAACTCAGACATTGCAGCATCCTCAACCACTTCTAGTTGTTGCAAGATGAAACTTCCCTATTTTTGTGGTCATGTTCCCCAAGAAAGTGGAACAAGAGTAGGTGGTCCATTAAGTAAGTGAAAAAAAAGACCAAAAGACCTAGGCATGCTTATAACTACCCATTGAATTCAGCAGGTGGGTTTTCAACTTTTACTTGTGAAATTTCTGAAGTGAAATTTGTGCACAAGATATTTGATGCAGGGGAAACACAGAAGTGTTTGGGTGTGAAATTTTTTTTACATAACTATTGCAGCTGATTTGTTGAGATCTTTACTACAGAAGGTAGAAGTATTACTGCTAAATACTATTGTGGAGTTGCAGGGGTTCTATATGCCATCCTCTCACCTAGTGCTTTCAACCGAGTGGACCAGTGGACATCCTTGGGGGTCCTAAGATGAGCAGCTAAGCTATATTCAGGAATCGGTTGGGTGGAATGGGCTCCTTAGGTTGTTGTATCCTCTACAAGTTGTCAGGTTCTAAAATGTTATTTTATTTTACTTGATGCAGGTAAAAGTACTAGAATGAATGAAATTATGAATTGATTTATTGATATAACTGGATAAATTGTTTCAAAATCTAGACTGTGTAATCTCTTTTTATTAAAAATAAATAATTTATAGGTAATGTATATCTGACTGATTGATTTAGGGTTAGAATATATTGTTTGGATGATAGAAATATCTTGTTGTATTTTTCCACACATGCGAAGATGCAGTACTCTAGTAGAGCAGGTAATTTAAAATAAATGAGAATGATTATATATGCGATAATTTGAGTCTACTTTGAATAAAATAGTTTTACTCTTAGTATAGTTTGGTTAGGATATTACCCAACTTGTTATCTTTTATAATTCTTTTATACACTTAAATATTTAGAAGTATTACAAAAGTAATATATTAGTAAGTCTAGGTTAAATAGACATTAATAGGTTGTTATACAAAGTATTTAAAATAAGCTTTATCCTATCACTGGGCTGATGCACAATCATGGACTCCTTTAAAGACACTTTAGATGCCACATGATACTGGAATAAATGGGAAACTCTGAATTTAGGTGACAATTAGGGGTACTTCCCTAACTTATTTTAAGATGAAGTAAAAAGATAAAAGATAGGTAATTTAATCGGCTTTCATAATATATAGCATTTATGCAGAGAAAATGTGTATAAATGATTATAAAATTAGTTTCCGTGAAAGTGGATTTTCAAAATTTCAGCACATCTTAACATATATGTTTGTGTGGGTGCAGCAATATATGAGGTAAATGATGTCCATTTGGGATAAAATCTTGCAGACATAGAAACGACATATGGGCCTAGTGCAACACTATTTATTCGAAATTTTTCATGAATTATTTTTTTATTATTAATTATTGAAGTAAGAAAAGCTTGAAATTAAAACCTTATGTGTGGGTGCAACACTTTAGGGGCAAAAATTAATGAAATCCTTGATTTCTTAATATAAGATCGTAGAGATTGATCTCGTCTAGTGCACCATATAGTTTTTTGGGGAAATGGGGATGGAAATCAAAAGTTATATAACAAACAATTGATGTATGTATTTTCAAAAACTGAGGTGTGTCATTTAGAAAAATAATTATAAATAAATAAAACACAGTTTTGAAGGAAAAAATTACATATTCAAAATCGTCATTTCGTACTCTACAATATCCTACATTTTCATAAAAAAAATTGTGTATGTCATATCAAAACACGCCATCTAATCTGAGCATATTGATAGAGTTCTAAAAGACAAGAAATAGCTCTCGTTGATTTGTCCTAGCCAATAGGTTCAGTATTCCGAAGCTGTTTCCAAACATAATGCCAAACCTTAATCTTGCCAATTATTTAAATTTTAAAATAATGCATATGCGATATAGCTTATTCATATTGCATATGCGATATAACGCATCTGCGATATGAATAAGTTGTATCACATATGTGTTATAACTTATTCATATCGCATATGTGATACAACTTATTCATATCGTATATGCATTATATCGCATATGCGATATTAATATGCTGTAATGCAAATGAGATATATAGAATTATGTTCAGAGCTAATTTATGTGGCATGGCTTCTAGATTCACAATGTCACTAGCTACTTCGAAGCTGTATGGGTGGTGGGTTCCCACTATAGATTACTTCATGGAAGTTCTTTAATATTTCTAGAATAATTGAACTAGGTAAATTCTAATGGTGCTATAGGTAAATTTTAACTAATTTGTTTTTGTCCTAACGCATCATTGTTCATCACCCTCATCCTCATCATCATCACCACCCTCATCCTCATCATCATCATCATCACCCTCATCCTCATCCTCCTCATCATCGTCATATCATCATCCTCCTCCTCCTCCTCATCATCATCGTCATTGTTCATCATCATCATCATCACCATCACCCTCATAAGATTCATCATCATCATCATCACCCTCATCCTCATCCTCATCATCATCATCATCACCCTCATCCTCATCAGCATCGTCATGGTCATCATCGTCGTCATCATCATCATCATCATCACCCTCATCCTCATCCTCCTCGTCATCCTCCTCCTCCTCCTCCTCCTCCTCATCACCCTCATCCTCATAAGCTTCATCATGGTCATCATCGTCATCATCATCATAATCATCATCATCATCCTCATCCTCATCCTCATCCTCATCATCATCATCGTCAACCTCATCATCATCATCACCCTCATCCTCGTCATCATCATCATCACCCTCATCCTAATCATCATCATCATGTTCATCATAATCATCACCCTCATCCTCATCACCATCACCATCATCCTCATTTTCATCATCATCATCATCATCACCCTCATCGTTATCAGCTTCATCATGGTCATCCTCATCATCATCATCATCATCACCGTCATCATCATCATCCTCACCCTCATCATCATTATCACCCTCATCATCATCATCACCATCATCATCCTCATCCTCATCATCATCATCATGGCCATCATCATCATCATCATCACCCTCATCTTCCTCCTCCTCCTCATTCTCCTCCTCCTCCTCCTCATCATCACCCTCATCCTCATCATCTTCATCATGGTCATCATCATCATTGTCAACCTCATCATTATTATCACCCTCATCCTCCTCCTCCTCATCATCACCCTCATCCTCATCATCATCATCACGGTCATCATCATCATCATCATCATCATCATTATCATCATCATCACTGTCATCCTCATCACCATCATCCTCATCATCACCCTCATCCTCCTTCTCATCATCATCATCATCATCATCATGGTCATCATCATCATCACCATCATCCTCATGGTCGTCATCATCATCATCATGGTCATCATCACCATCCTCCTCCTCATCATCATCACCCTCATCCTCATCATCATCATCATAGTCATCATCCTCCTCATCATCACCATCATCCTCATCATCATCTTCATCATCACCCTCATCCTCATCCTCATCATCACCCTCATCAGCATCGTTCATCACCCTCATCCTCACCATCATCATCATCTTCATCGACAGCCTCATCCTCATCATCATAATCATATTCATCATCCTCCTCATCATCACCATCATCCTCATCATCATCACCATCATCCTCATCATCATCTTCATTTTTAGCCTCATCCTCATCATCATCATCACCCTCATCCTCATCATCATCAACCTCGATCCTCATCATCATCGTTCATCTCCCTCATCCTCATCATCATCATCATGGTCATCATCTTCATCGACACCCTCATCCTCAACAAGGTATGAGATGTCTAACTAGGGTTTGGTGTGTAATCATGCAAGTTATGAGATGTGCTTTATGAGACGGAACAAGATATGAGATGTGCTTTTATTATGATTGTTAGTGGCATTGGTATGGAAAAAGAGAACCCAAAATCATCATAAAGTAATTAGTTCTTAATTCTACTTGAGGAAAAAACCAAATTCTTTTGTTCAAGAATTAATTTCTTATTCAAGCATTTTCTCAAAAAATACACTAAACACATGTACTTCTAATTCTTTTCCCATGGTAGCTTACATATCAAAGTCATGGGTTTCCTTGTTGGTTCATATCAAAGTGATCCGATTTTAGAATCACAGGGCATCTTAATTTACTTTGATATGCATGTTAGTAAGTATAAAGTTGGAACTCACATTGGAACTGGCAACGTAGGAGATGTCCAAATAGGGTTTGGTGAGCAATCATGCAAGTTAGGAGAGTGAACTACAAACACATGATCACCAATACTTGCATGCACCAAGTAGGCTTTCATGAGTCACCAAGTGGCATGCTCCAACTAGGGTCAAGACAAGGTATGAGATGTCAACTAGGGTTTGGTGAGCAATCATGCAAGTTAGGAGAGTCAACTACAAACACATGAGATCACCAATACTTGCATGCACCAACTAGGGTTTCATGAGTCACCAAGTTGTGCATGCTCCAATTAGGGTCAAGACAAGCTATGAGATGTCCAACTAGGGTTTGGTGGGAAATCGTGCAAGTTAGGAGAGTGAACTACAAACACATGATCACCTTGATACTTGCATGCACCAACTAGGATTTCATGAGTCACCAAGTGGCATGCTCCAACTAGGGTCAAGACAAGGTATGAGATGTCCAACTAGGGTTTGGTGAGCAATCATGCAAGTTAGGAGAGTCAACTACAAACACATGAGATCACCAATACTTGCATGCACCAACTAGGGCTTCATGAGTCACCAAGTTGTGCATGCTCCAATTAGGGTCAAGACAAGCTATGAGATGTCCAACTAGGGTTTCGTGAGCAATCATGCAAGTTAGGAGAGTGAACTACAAACACATGATCACCTTCATACTTGCATGCACCAACTAGGCTTTCATGAGTCACCAAGTGGCATGCTCCAACTAGGGTCAAGACAAGGTATGAGATGTCCAACTAGGGTTTGGTGAGCAATCATGCAAGTTAGTAGAGTCAACTACAAACACATGATATCACCAATACTTGCATGCACCAACTAGGGTTTCATGAGTCACCAATTTGTGCATGCTCCAATTAGGGTCAAGACAAGCTATGAGATGTCCAACTAGGGTTTCGTGAGCAATCATGGAAGTTAGGAGAGTGAACTACAAACGCATGATCACCTTGATACTTGCATGCACCAACTAGGCTTTCATGAGCCACCAAGTGGCATGCTCCAACTAGGGTCAAGACAAGGTATGAGATGCCCAACTAGGGTTTGGTGAGCAATCATGCAAGTTAGTAGAGTCAACTACAAACACATGAGATCACCAT
>LPNX011058360.1:158800-290598 GCA_001517045.1 Pseudotsuga menziesii | reverse complement strand
GTATGAGATGTCCAACTAGGGTTTGGTGCGTAATCATGCAAGTTATGAGATGTGCTTTATGAGACGGAACAAGGTATGAGATGTGCTTTTATTATGATTATTAGTTGCATTGGTATGGAAAAAGAGAACCCAAAATAATCATAAAGTAATTAGTTCTTAATTCTACTTGAGGAAAAAACCATTCTTTTGTTCAAGAATTAATTTCTTATTCAAGCATTTTCTCAAAAAATACACTAAGCACATGTACATCTAATTCTTTTCCCATGGTAGCTTACATATCAAAGTCATGGGTTTCCTTGGTGGTGCATATCAAAGTGATCCGAATTTTAGAATCATAGGAATCTTATTTTTCTTTGATATATGCATGTCAGTAAGTATAAAGTTGGAACTGGCATTGGATCAAACAACTTTGGATAATTAATGGCCTCAATGCTCTTGATAAAATGTGAGTTCAATGGTGGTGTAAAAACTCTCTAGGTTTTTGTTGACTAGGATCTCACTATAAATTGGATGTTAAACAAGACCTAATTGTCAAATACTGCTACTCTTAAGTACATTTATTTTCAGCATGTTTTTGGGAACTAAACATTATTGTTGATTCTCTTCCTTAAGCAAGTCAAATTCTGGAAGATATGGAGTTCGAAGAGATAATTGAAGGGACCTATTTGGTTTCTTCCTTGTGATTCAAATAAAGGTGACATGTAATATCAATGTATATATTTCACTATTTTGGTTGAGTTAGATAATGTTTTGGTTCATACAGTTTTTTGGATGTATAAGACTATGTGTGTTTTTGGATATTTTCTATAATAATATTATTATTATTTTTGGACAATTTTTGAAATTGGGATTTTTCTCCCATATAGGACCAACATGGGAGAAATTTTTGGACAATTTTTTAAATTGGCACATTTGCAAAGATCATGTAGTATTTTGTCTGTTGTTATCTATTGGGGTATTTTGATGAGATGGAATTAAAGGCCCGTAGTGGAACTAGGGTTACAAAGGTATGGGATGGAACTAGGGTTTGGTGAGCAATTTGCAAGTTAAGAGAGGGAACTAGAAACACATGATCACAAATACTTGCATGCACCAACTAGGCTTTCATGAACAACAATTTGCATGCTGCAACTAGGGTTACCAAGGTATGAGATGGAACTAGGGTTTAGTGCTCGCAATCATGCAAGTTAGGAGAGGGAACTAGAAACACATGAGATCATCAATACTTGCATGCACCAACTAGGCTTTCATGAACACAAATTTGCATGCACCAACTAGGATTTCATGAAAACAAATTTGCATGCACCAACTAGGGTTTACTTCAACAAATTTAGGGTTTGTAGGGTACATGATGTATGTTAGTATGGTATTCAATGAACTCTAGTATCATAGGATATTGTAGGGTATGATACATGGTATATATTACACCTGCATGCATTCAACTTAGTGTTAAATGGTACATATTGTTAGTATGTTATGTTTTGGTACATGTTATTGTATCATAGTATGGTATGATGTTAGTGTCGTAGGGTAATGTAGAGTACATGTTATTGTGTACATGTTAGAATTGTAGAGTATGTTAGTGTGTGTTACTATGTGTAAATTAGGGTATGTTATTGTATGTTAGAATTGTATGATGTTAAAAAGTTGATGAGTCATTTCAATTCTTCCTTTAAGTATTGGAAATTCATTTAAGTTAGCACACATGCACGAACCACACATATCATTATATCATATAGGTGAACCACACATATCAGACCAAGTCAACCATGATATCATGTTCCAAGATCAAGTCAACCATATATATGTATAAATTTGAACCTTGCTTTATATTATATATGTATAGCAATAATGTTGTACAAAAATTGCCATGCCACATGGCCATAATACAAAATAGTGGATCAAAAAGTACATCTGTGTGTACATATGAACAAAAAGATACATCTAGATGTATGCCCCCTATACATTTTGTCTAGTTATCCCCCGTTTTGCTGCCACTGCCAGAGTCTTCGGAGAAGTGTAGCTTTCTTTTGCGACTGCTCACTAGTGATCCCCATCTCTAAACAAGAGGGACAGGTCTCATCAGTGGAGACTACAAAAAAACCAACATTTGTAAGTTAATTTACCAACCTTTAAAAATTCTATATGTACATTTGTTCAAATTCCAAAACCAAAATAACATTTCTACTTATTGTACGTGAGTAAGTAATCATGGGTCCTAGTGCCTCACTAACAGCGACCTTGATTGGGTGCTCTTCTTGCACCACTTGCCCACTATCAGGCTGCAAATATATATACATATATATAAGTAATCATGGGTCCCGATGCCTCACTAACAGTGACCCTAATTGGGTGCTCTTCTTGCACCACTTGCTCACTATCAGGCTGCTAATATATATATATATATATGCCAATGTCAACAAATATACATGTACCTTGGGGGGGAGAGGGTCACCAATTTGGGTTTCTTCAAGCACCAAATCAGAGAAATATATGTACACAAATGTACAAAGAAGGCTATCTAGACATAAACATACATGCTGGCTTGTCAAAGGTGGGCCATTGGTTTAGTGCTCTTCACACACTAGTGCCTCACTAGGGGCCTGCATATAAAGTAGCATATATATGTCAATTTCATATAAAATAGTGAATTAGAGACATATATACTACCTGGAAGGAAAATGATGAACTACCAAAGAAAGCGAAACATACATACCTGTTTGGGGGGAAGAGGTGGGTTGAAAACAACCTCGCTTTGGTGCTCTTCAAGCACCACTGTCATAAGAGGTTCCTACATAAAGTAACATATTTCAAAGCGATATGTAAGTTACAAAATGATTTTTCCAAAGAAAGAGAAACATAATTAAACATGTATATAATTAATAGCATATTTCAAATAATACTCGTGTCTACGAATCTACCTCTGCATGAGAGGGAATAGGCTGCGAGACAATATACTCTTCCTGGGAAACCTGCATAAAACATGTTACATATCAAAATTAGGATACATATTGAATGTTACAATCAAGATATGTATACAAACGTACAAAGAAAGAGATCTACATAAACATACCGGCTGGCTCGTCAAAGGTGGGCCACCGGTTTGGTGCTCTTCACGCACTGGTACCTCAATAGGGGCCTGCATATAAGGTAGCATATATATGTCAATTTCATATAAAATAGTGAATCAGAGACATATATACTACCTGGAAGGAAAATTATGAACTACCAAATAAATCAAAACATACATACTTGTTTGGGGGGAAGAGGTGGGTTGACAACAACCTCCCTTTGGTGCTCTTCAAGCACCACTATCACAATAGGTTCCTGCATAAAGTAACATATGTCAAAGAAATACAAGTTACAAAATGATTTTTCCAAAGAAAGTGAAACATAATTAAAAGCATATTTGAAATAATACCCGTGTCTGCGAATCTACCTCTGCATGAGAGGGAATAGGCTGCGAGACAATATACTCATCTTGGGAAACCTGCATAAAACATGCCAAGTATCAAAATTAGGATACATATTGAATGTTACAATCTATACTATAAATATATAAATAAAGTTGACAAATTAACAAGTATAGTTCTTACCCCTATTGGTGAAGAACCAAACCCATAATCAATATTGACAGCCACATCAATGTTCTCAACATTGATCGACGGACTATGCGACTGTGGTGTGCCATGGGACACCAACTGTATATTTGTTCACATAAATTGTTAGATAATTAAATAGAAATAAAGTGCGAAACAATAGAATATTTTGACATGAAACAAAATATAATAATAAAATAATGAGTTTTACTTACAAAGCGAAGTAATCCATTGTCTCAGAAGTCAGAAGCAGGGCCATAGCATATGCCTCCACACGATGTGTAAGGGTGTGGAGTAACAAGACGCTCTAAAGACTCTGCATCTCCTCTGTGATTTGTAGATGGGCCCGCCGTAGAAGTGCCAGCCCCTTGGTCTACATTGCCTTGGACAACAATCCCATGCTCAAGCAATGTATATGCCATGTCAAATAATGCCTCCTGTGTATACTCAATGATAGGACCTGCAGGAGGATATACCCGAGGGGGTTTCGATGTGCGTGGTGGGCATGGTACATGGTTGGGATCTGTCCTGGCACCTTCCCTATCTTGGGGCATCCCATGACCAACACCCTGGTTTCCTAAGAGATCGAAGTAGTTTACATGTTTCCCTAGGATGAATTCTGCATACAACTTCCTAAGGAAATAAAATGGGATGTCCCTATTCCCATGGGGGTCTTCATCAAAGACCATATACCAATGATCCATCCAATTGGCCTTTATATTTGGTTCAATGCACCAGTCTATGGAAATGTGTGCTCGACTGGTGGGTGGAACCAATCCGGTGCTAGGGTCCCGGAATAATGAAAATAACTAGTCTTTTGTAATTTTAAGGGCTTTGATGTCTTTATGAGTCAATCCATCGGAGTAGTATTGCCTCCTACATTATTTTTACGAGGTAATGTTGTACAGAGCTCCTTAGGCATCGAAAATTGTGTTTGTTATTGTGTCCAAGGCATCGATTAAAGAATCTCTCAAACAACCCCCCCCCTCTAATATATGAGCTAAGGCGCCTCAATGATGCCAAGCGCGCAATAATCTGTGTGTTTCTATCTTGTTCCCCCTTTGGCTTTGGGTTTGGTTGTGGGTTAGGTTGTTGTGGGTTATTAGAGGGTGGGTTTTCCACATTGTGTTGTTCATTTGTGTTGTCTGTTAAGATTTAAACAAAAAACTGCAAGTTATTTTACCTAGAATAATTATTTGATTCTTCACATTCAATTATTTTTTAAAATTTGTTCAAAATAATTATAAAAACAATGAAATTATGAAAAACATTAAAGAATGGAAGGATAAATGAAAAGGATTGAACAATAATTTACCTGCCATTAGAGCAATCCACCTCGAACTCAACCTCGACCTCAACCTCGACCTCGACCTCGAAAAGGTAAAACGCAAATCGCACTTGCGCTATATCTCTCCTACGGTTTTTCGATGTCCCGATCCTGTGAAAATGAGATTTGAGGGGCCTATGGCCTCTGTTTTATTTTATTTTTTTTCTTTTCAATATCGCATGTGTGATATATCGCATATGTGATATATCGCACTTGCGATATATACCGCATATGCGATATATCGCATATGTGATATTAAAAAGTAAGCAACTAAGGTTTTTTTTAACTAAGTGTATGTTGTCTCATGGGAAGTGCATCCCTCTTATGCTTGCTTCTATCATACCTTGGATGATTATGCTTCCATTCAATGATGGTTTATTCATTTCAATTAGGGATTTTAAAGGCATTTGTGTTGATTTTAGTCTTCTCCTCAATTGACTTGAATATTTCTTCAATGGTGTTATGATTATTGTCAAAACAAAGACTACACTTTTCATGTGGAGATAATTAACAAATGAATATTTTATCTCAAATCATGGTGCTCTTCCCAAATTTTGAATTTGTCTCCAACTGGGAAACTATCTTATCCAAATCTTCTTCTATATAGAAAGGATTTCAAACTCTTTCCTTTGAAAAAGTTATTTATTCTCTTGAAGTTGACTTGTTAGGTCTTCATCAATTTTCTTGGCAGATCTACTATTTGACTTTTCTTACACCAACAATGGTATTTTCAAATTATTCATGGTTCTTATGCATTTGTTTCAGTTCCTTTATTAGGGAGATAATTTCATCTTCTTGCGTACAATTTTTTTCCTTCTCCTCTAGTTTATTTGTTAGGGTTTGTTGTGTCTTTTCAATTTTTTCTTTCAATCCAATGTTAAGACCTAAATGTTGGGAACATTTCCCCTTATTGGGCACAGTTCCCCCTATAGTGTGGCACAGTTTACCTCCTATATGGCAGTGTATTACATATTATTGATGTAGGCTTTGGTCTATGAGTTGTTATTGCACACATATCTCTCCTATATATAGTAAGGGGATATTCTCATATTAGTAAGCATTGCATATTGTCTTGTCTTGGGTACATAATTACACTGTGTAAGGAGGTTCATCCCTCAAAGAGGATTGTTATTTATCTGTTTTCTTCATTATTCAGGCATGGATTACTCTCTTTTATCATGTTTCTACTATTTGTCTATTATTTATGGGACTTGGTTGCATAACATCCAAAACTAATCTTTTAGTCCCTTCTTTTGAAATATAATATTCATCTTGATACTTTTGCAATTGCTCCATTAATGATTAGTTTTCTCTTTCATCTTTCCTTAGTTCACATAGAGAACTAATAAGTTCTTCCTCTAGATATACTTATTCTTTGGTTTCAAAGTCTTCTTTATCTTTGGAGACTTTGCGTTTTCTCTCAATGGCTTCATCATTTGTTTTGGGTTGTACTTCATTTTATTAAGAGAGTTTCTTTTGAATAAAGATAGTATATATTCTCCCAAAGCTATGTAGTTTAATTCCATTGTCCTATTTTGTTCTTCTCACAATATGATAGGCCATTCAAAATTGCATTCATTTTCTTTGGATTGTTTTTGTGTAGATTATTTGTTATTGAACCTGTTGGTTGATTCTTTGAATTTCTGTATCCATTATGAACTGCACTCCAAATGTCAAGCTCAACAACTTGCATATATGCCTCTATTCCATTTAAAAAGGGAAGTTTTTTAGGATATACTAATTGAAAATCCATGAGTAATCTATGGGATATGTCTTCTAGTTGTCAAACTATGTGAATAAAACATGCTTTGACACCAATTGTTTGAATATTAATAGATGTCGAGATGGCGGGGGTGAATCGGTATTAAACACTTCTACTAATTTTAACTCCATCACTTTCATTAATAATCACACATTAATAAAACATTCAACAACTATTCAATACAAATGCACAATACATAATGATTTTAAATGGAAATCCAAAGAGGGAGAAAACCACCAAAGTTGTATCCTTTATTAATAAATTGTTTTTTTGGTTCCTCGTACCACCATATACGATATGCAACATTTACAAAATGCATATGCGATATGCAACATTTACAAAACGCATATGCGATATATCGCATATGCGTTTTGTAAATGTTACATATCGCATAAGCGATATATCACATATGCGATATTTAACATTACAAAACGCATATGCGATATATCGCATACGCGATACATTTTCATGAACCTTAGCCTTGTGTTTGGAATCGGGTTATTCCGAACGTGCCATCAATAACGTATATGTGTTCTTGATTTGCACTTCGGAAGTGCGTTTCTGATTTTCTAAGTGGCACCAAAAAGTGGAACCAACTTCGTGCGACCGCCCCCACTATGATTTCAGAAACAATGCTAATTATAGTACTTGGTAAAAATAAAAGTAAATAGTAAACACTCTTTTAAACTATTATCATCCTTGTAAACTATTTTTTTTCACTTACTATGTATTTTCTTATAATTTAACCAATACTTTAAGAAATTTAAAGATTAGACTTTTCATCCTCTTCTTTCCCTTATAAGAAGCATTAATTAGTATTATTTTCCTTTTTATGAAACATAAGTAAATATTTACCTATTCAGCCTAGGTAATTTTAAACCCTAAAAACTATTTACATAAGCTTTCATCATTAATTTCTTTCAAGATAAAAAATGCTTCTTCTTATCCAAACCCTCACTTAAAACAACATCAAAAACTTAGTTAATTTTTTTATTCATACTTCACAAATGCCTTAATTAAAAGAAATCTAGACATAAACAAAGTTTAATTTTAAAAACAGAGTAAAAAGAGAAAAAAAAATAATAAAGCTTTTAAAACACTTCAAATTTCAAGATAAACATAATCTTGTTCAGGTCACAGAGTCGAACGTTTTGACCTAGAAAGTCTTCCCTATTGGGTTAATTTATAACATACACTCTATCATAAAAACCTTATTTTAAATCTTTTACAAAGAGCTATATAATTTATTCTAATAACAAATAAATTTATGATATAAAAACTTTAATTAAAAACGAAAACTCAAAACTTTTCTTTATAATCGAGTCTGTATAACAAAGTCCTTTTTAACGCAAATGTCTTCGTAAAACCAAAAGGAAACCTTAAGTTACAATATCCTTTTTTCCCAGTCTTGGAACCGAAAGGAAAAACAAAACCAAACCCTTTTTTTACATCTCTCTCAATAGAGATTAGAACCAAAGTACTATCACTTCTAAATTTAAAAACTTACGAGTTTTCAAAACCCTTTGTATTCTTTAACATCCTATCATGATAGTACAAATCCTCACGGCTTCTTAAAATATCAAAACGACCAAACAATAGTTATGGTCATGAAACAAAAGCCCTCCATCAACGCAACAACATGACAACATTGTCAATGTTTCGCTCTATGGCCTTTATTCTTACTTCTTAAACAAAAGTAAACTATTCTTTTTCTATTACACAGTATTTTAAACACCACCGAGTTTTCCTTTCACCATTTTTTTTAACAACATAGGACATTGCAGGTTTCGAAACCGAGGATTATCGAAGCCTGGAAACCTGAACTCTTCAGCTCAGAGTAATGTCGAGTCTGCATGAGACCAACTAAATTGGAACCTGTGTAATTAACAGTAAAATCAACAGTTTAGTTAAAATTGGGTAAAATTCGTATACATAATGAAGAAAGAGAGGAATCAATATAAAATTGTGTTTTATCCCTTTTACCTTTTGAGTTGTAAGCCTGGTAGACCCTCAACCAATTCTGGAGGAACCCAAGCGACGGGAAAATTAGAGAACAAAACCCTACAATAGTTGCATTAAGCAGTTTAGTTCATGTGCAATGGTGAGTGTAGGGTGAAGTCCAGCTCCTCTTAAGACTACAAATTTACATTTTAGCCAAGGTAGTAGATACCAAAAAGGCCGAAGGCCTATCGGCTTGCCCCTCCACCATAGCAGTAAAACATCAAATGAATTTGAAAGCGAGATTTTTAGGGTTATGACACGTTTTATATGTTTAGGGTTTTTTACGCTAAACCTCCCTCCTTGATCTGCTAAACATGTGGATTCCACTAGCAGCAAGATCTTTTGGGTTTTGGCTATAGTATAAATGATTGTGTTGACTCTGAAAACATTTGCCTGATTTAATACTAATACTTAATTTATGAATTGACAAATAAATGCATGTAAACGAAGGTTTATTATGGTAATAATTCATCTGTACATGTTAGAGTTTAGCTAGGATAACAATATTAGTGCTTACATGCTTTTAGGCACAATATAAACCTTTTAGATTATATTACATATGTTTAGGCTACGCATATTTTGTTTCCTTATTATAGTTCAATGTTCATGCCATTACATAAAGGACCTGCATCCATGGGAATTATATGCTTAGACAAAGTTCCTTTCAATATAGTTAATATATGAATGTTAAACAATAAAATGTATGGAATATTTTAGAACTTAGGAGTTCTAAGTCCTAAACCACGGTAATATTCATAGTTATATAATATATGGGAAGTATTTAGGTTTACAATATATTTTTAAAAAAAGAAAGAAAACTAGATAAGCATTCTAGCAAGTGTACTCTGATGTCTAAATAAATAGTACTGATTTTGAATTTGGTAAGTTACCAATCTTGTGATAATATAGACTACAAGTAAAAATTTTAGAGTCTTTCTTCTGTAATCTAATCATGATACTTAATTTCTATCGAACTTAAATTGTCTTTTTCCTCGTAACCTGGAAATAGAAGTTACCTATAGAAACTTGTAAAATAATTTAAATTCTGCATTAGCTTGAGAAAGCTAAGTAAGCCCCGGGAAGAAACCAAAAGACCCTTCAATAAACAAGAAAACCCATTTTTTTTTAATCTTACACTTGTTAAAAGTTTTTAAACAGTTGAATTCAATACTTTCCATCTCCAACTCATCAACTTGATAGACCGACTTTTCATTACATTATTTTATGTTGTTAGTAATAAAGGTGTTAGATATTTGTAATGGAATTTTGGTAGTATCTATTTCCGGTTATTCTAGAATGTTAACTATTAGCAATTAATTTAACGTCTTTAGGAAATGATTTAACATTACTTGTCGCAAGGAAAATTTTTATATTTTTATGAAATTTTGGAGTGTTACATTAATTTACGAGTCAAAGCTTTCTTATATGAGTTCTAGAAATGCTTATTTTTTTTTTGACAAATCCGTGGAAGGTTTACACATCATGATAGCTCACAGTAAGTGAAGCAAATATATTATCTATAAATTTATATCAATTTTTAATAAAATGATCCCAATTCTGGGAATTGGAACAACTCTGGTATTAGATTGGGACTTATAAAATGTTGTTATATTGCATTTGGAATTCCAGTGAGTCAATTAACAGAGAAAACGATTATCTGAATAAAATTATGTTCTAGAGAAAAAAGGCAAGTACAATATTATTCCATTCCTTCTTTTTGTTATTATTTGTAGATATGTTTGGTGAGATATGCCATAAGTTGTGAATACCACCTATAAACATAGGCTCAAACGCAATGCATCCCTCAATGAAGTATGTATTCTCAAAAATCAAAATCAAGAGTTCAAAGAGTACACAAAGTCCACTTTCTTAGCAGTGCCACAGAATTATTCTATTGCATATGGACATAAGCACACACATAATTTGAAAAAAAAAGGGCAAGACATAATCGCACAAATAATTTGACAAAAAAAGGGCATGCATAACAAGGTAAATACTATGTTTCTGTAGATTCACTTATGTTTCTTTATATTCACCTCAGCTCAACATTGAAGGGTTACAAAAATGAAGGCACCTCATTATTCTACATGTTTCCTCTTCATTAAATGCAAGCTCAGTGGTGGTTGAAATTAGATATCATTTCCAACAAGACAGAGACAGGAAGCAAATGATCCTCACCAGCGGTGCATGAATAATTTTGCTTAAATAAACTAACACTCACTTGAAGCTAAATGAAGACTCCTCGATAATAGGTTTCTACTCTAATTAAAGTCTTTATTACGGATCCTTGCCAAAACTTGTGCTTCAAGTCACTTTGCATGCCTTCCAAGCTTCTACACAAGTCTTTCTTGTCTCTTGGTAGGATTCTCATTTGTATGGATCTTTTCCAAACATAATTTTCCTTCCTTGATGATTGCAATGATACCTCAGGTCAATGTGCTTGGTTTTTGAATGAAATGTTCGATTATTTGCTAAATAAATGGTGTTATGATTCTCACATTACAAGGCATATTTGTCTTGTTTTATTCCTAGCTCTTTAAGAATTTGTTGTATCTATATCATCTCTTTGCATAGGTTGTAGCTATGTATTATGATTTTGTTGGAGAGAGAGAACACATTGTAGCACAAGTTGTAGTTGTGTATTCTAGTTTTGTTGTATCTACAACATTTCTGTGCACACTTTGTAGCTATATTTTTTTTAACCTAACAACTCAAGAGGTTGTTGCACCTGCAAATGTATATAAGAAACCAATGGTGGAGTTTCTAGTGTTCACATCTCTAGACATATATGCATTTTCATAGCATTCAAGTACACTATTGTTATTCCCAAAACACAAACAATAGTGACTAGTTCCCATCAAATACCTCAAAATCAACTTTATCGCTTGCCAATGTTGTTTTCTCGTATTTGCAAGGAATCTACTCAATACTCCCACTAAATATGCAATATCCAATCAATTACATACCATGGCATAGAACAAGATACCAGCTGCTAAAGCATAAGGGATATTATTCATTTCTTCCTCCACTTTGTCATCACGAGGGAACATATTGGCACTCAATCTAAAATGAGTTGCGACAGGTCTACAAACTAGCTTGTCGTCATTCATATTAAGGATTTCTAGCACCTTCTCAATATATTTTTCTTGTAACAACCATAAATTTTTCATCTCTCTATCACATATAATCTTCTTTCCCAATATTTGTAGTGTTGGATCCGAATCTTTCATTGCAAACTGATTGTTAGAATCCTTCTTCAAATTGTTAATCATAGTCTTATCATGTCTAGTAACTCAAATATAACAATAATATAATGTACTTTCCCTAGTCATATCTCTTGATGTATACACAATGATTAGCCTCTAGTCTATGAAAACCTTGCTCCAACATAAATTAATCAGTTTTTTTATACCAGTAGTGAGGTGCTTGTGTCATCTCATAAAGGCTCTTCTTCTACCTGGAAACCAAGTTCTCTTTACCTTTTATTTTGAATCATTCTAGATGCTCCATATAAATATCCTCTTCCAATTTACCATTAAGAAAATTTGTATTTACATTTAATTGTTCACACTCCATATCTTAGGTAAAAACAAGACCAAGGATATCTCTATTAGATGACATCTGAACAACAGGAGAGAATATTTTAGTGAAATCAATACCTTCCTTGTATCTTTCCTTTTTCCCTTCTCTCTCATGCTTAATCCAGTACACCCATTTGTTTTATAGGACTCTTCTACCTTTTGGAAACTTTACCAAGTCCTAATTTTTCTTTCCAACAAGGACATCATTTCTTCTTGCATTCTTTTCTATTCTCGACTTTACAAGCCTCTTGAAAACAAACAAGTTCACCTTCATCGATTAATAAGATATAATGTGAAGGAGGATACTTTGTGAAGGATTATGAGGTCTAGCAGATCTACGAATCAAATGTGGTGGTGTATTTTCATATTGGACTTCTTATAATGACTACTGTAAATTTTCTTCTTGTTGTTGTTTATAATTTCTACTTCTTGTTCAGCTTGTTCCTTAATGTGTTTCATGTTTTTTTGCAATGGTGGGAATCATATATTTTCCCAATTTATCAAACCTATCAACAACTTTTTTGATCTCCATATTCCCTGGAATTTTAAACATCTACAATCATTAAATATAACATCCTTGCTTTTAATAATTTTATTATTAACAAAATCTCATAAGCAGTAACCAAGTTCACCGTCTGCATATCTTGTAAATAGGCACTTCATCGATTTATCATCTAGCTTATTTCTATGCACTTTAAGAATATGCACAAATTCCTCAAATCCAAAAATGTTTAAATGAGAGTAATTTACATTTTTAATAGTCTAAACTTCTTCAGGAATGCCACTGTCCTAAGTTGTAATAAGAGATTGATTTATTAAGTTGCAAGTAGTCCTCACCTTTCTACCTAAAAATGTTTTTCCAATCTAAAATTTGACAACGTACTCCTCCCCTTCTCCATGACAGTGTGATTCATTATTTATGTAGTCCCATTCTGTTGAGAAGTGAGACAATCTTCTCATGTTTTATGTCAAACGTGTTATAATAATTTTCAAATGCATTGGAACAATATTCTTTATTGTTATCTATCCTCAAACACTTTAGCAATTCATATGTTTCTCCTTCAACAACAACATAAAACTTCTGAAATACCTCAAATACCCAATCTTTTCCTTTCATAGAATAGGCCAAACCTTCCTAGATGCATCATCTAGGAATTGTTAAACTAGTAGCAAAAGGGAAGGTCTTCCTGCATGCATGTGTTCTTACATGCAGAAGACTTAAAATACGAAGCCAATTGTATTTAATTTACTTTTCCTAAGTTTACTTTGGAAAATAAAATAAAGTGATCTAAATTAACTTTAGTGAACCACTAGTTAAAGTGAAAGTGAAATTAGGGTTTTTTCTTTACCACTAGTTAAAGTGAAAGTGAAATTAGGTTTTTTGCTTTACCTAAAGTTATAAAAGAGAGATCAATTGGTGGAGATAACACACACTTGTATTCTGAAAGAGACATGATATAGACAAGGAGATAAATTTAGATAGAGGATTTAGTCAAGAAGACGGAGGAGCGTGCAGTAGGATCATCGAGCTTCGTACAACTGGGTTGTACACTCACATAGGAGGGGTTTGAGGTTTAGCTGGGATTTTCCCAGTGATTCTATCGGGTACTGCATTCACTAGGTTTGGGTGAATTTGCAGTGATTGTAAAAGTTCCATATTTTCTCATAATAAAATATATATCTGACTGCTGCATCGGTTTTCCCATGTGGGGTTTTTCCAAGGGTTCCCATACCCAAAATAATAGTGCCAATATCATGATGTGATGTTGTGATTTATTTCTGAGTTTTATTTTCCAGTGCATATTGTAAAAGATATTCATGTGTGGTTATCAGTTGATATTTTGCATGCCACTACTTAGCCCTAGTTCAATATAAAAGGAAAATTTACATGGTATCAGAGCTCTGGTGAGCTAAAGTTGAGAGATTTACAACAGCAGTGATAGATCGGGGATAGATCTATAAGAAGACAGAAACCTAGACTTCCAGAGCTAGGGTTTGACAGGTACACTTCACTATGGCCATGTAGTTGAGAGTTGAGGATAGACTCTAGGGTGCTCAATACTTTCCTACATGGAAAGAAAGGATCACAAGGATCCTGGATGTCAGTGATGCAAAGGAGCACATTGACTCCATGAATGTTGCACCCATAGATCCGATAGATTTAGCATCTTGGAAGAAGATTGATTCTAGAGCCATGTTGATTATCATGGATGGAGTGAAAGACCATATAGTACCTCACCTTTCTAGTAAGAAGACCACGACAGAGATGTGGACGGCTTTGGAGAGTCTATACCAAATCAAGAACGAGAACCGGACGATGGTGTTGCAAGACAATATGTGCAACACCCAGATGGCCAAGGGAGAAGGAGTGGTGTCTTATCTCACGAGGCTCACACAGATTGGGGATGAGATTGGAGCTGTTGGCTCTAAGACAATGGATGAGGAGCTAGTTCGGATAGCCCTCAATGGCTTCTCTAAGCCATGGGACAACTTCGTCAAAGGTGTTGTGGCTAGGGAGAAGCTCCCCGATTAGCAGAGACTATGGGATGACTTTGTGTAGGAGGAGACCTGTATGGGTCAAGGATCAGGCTCATCCAGCAGTACCCCACATATTATGGATGAGGAGGCCCTAGCCCTTATAGGGAAGAGCACGGGGAAGGAGAAGAGGAAGAAGGATGGTCAAAAAAACCTTGACGTGTCAAAGGTTAAGTGTTTTATCTGCCACAAGTAGGGACACTTTTCCTCTCAGTGCTCAGAAAGGAAGAAGAAGAGTAACACTCAGATTGCTGGATATGCAGAGGTGGATGAGTTTAGTAGGAACTTCGATGATGAGTTCCATTTGATAGCTTGCATGGAAAGCACCACAGGGAGCAACATATGGTACATTGACAGTGAAGCATCTAGTCACATGAATGGACAGAATAGATTCTTCAAAGACTTATAGGAGGGTGGAACAGGGATCCACGTTGATTTGGGTGATGATGTGTGATATCAGGCACAGGGAGTTGGCACTGTTTCATTTGAGAGGGAGTATGGAAAACCCCTAAGTTTTGCTGATGTGTTATATGTTACGGGACTGACCAAGAACCTTATATTAGTCTCCACTCTAGAGGACAAGATATCAGGTGAATTTCTGTGAACATAGAGTGTATATCAGGCCCAAGGGGTCAGATAGGAGCTTTGATTGGGTGATTGGAAGAAGGAGCGGGAAAGTGTACAGATTACACTTTGAGTCTACAAAGGATCTAGTCAGCAATAGCAGCAATAGTGAGGGTGAGTTGTGGCATAGGATGATGGCACACTTACACCATGGAGCATTGAAGCATTTGATATAGGAAGTCATTGGATTTCCTTAGGTATAGGAGGAAAAGCATAACCACTGTAAGGGTTGTGCTTTGGGGAATAACATCAGGAAGCCTTTCCCAAAGAGTGAGAACAAGTCTAAGGAGCCCTTGCACTTGGTGCATTCATATGTATGTGGACCTATGAGTGTCCATTCGTTTAGTGGTTATAGTTAATGTGTAACCTTTATTGATGACCATTCCATAAAAACATGGAGCTATTTCCTGAAGGCTAAGTCAGAGGTCTTTAAGAGGTTCTGAGAGTTCAAGACTCTTGCAGAGAACCAAACAGGAAATAAGATTCGAGTGTTGAGGATAGACAACGGGGGTGAGTACACTTCAAATGAGTTCATGGAGTATTGTTCGGTTAAGGGGATCAAGAAGGAGCACACTGTGCCCCATACACCACAATAGAATGGAGTTGCAGAGCGAAAGAACAGGACTCTGGTTGGAGCAGCTAAGGCCATGCTATTTGATTGGGGATTACCACTATTCCTCTGGGCTGAGGAATACAGGACTACAGTATACATTTAGAAGATGTCCCTACACAGCCTTGGGGAGGAAGACACCAAAGGAGGTCTTCATAGGCACTAGGCCAGATGTGAGTCACATTCGCATATTCGACAGTGTCTTCTATTGTCATGTTCATGTTGACAATAGGAAGAAGTTGTACCCTTATAGAGAGAAGGGGTTACTTATTAGTTACAATGAGATTTCAAAGGCATATATAGTTTACATTCCTGCTCGTAGGAGGATAATTGTGAGCAGGGATGTCCAGTTCGATGAGGATAGGGACTTGCGGAGATCTCTAGACTTACCAGCAGAGCAGCAACCAACACAGGAGTCAAGAGTCAAGTTGGAGGAGCCATATGTACAGGTACAGGTACAAACATAGAGCACAGGTTCTAATTGTCAGAGGCAGTCAGGTGGATAGGATGCTTTAGTCATTGACTTGAAGGATGAGCTGCAGCAGGAGACAGATATCCAGCAGCCATAGTAGGTTGACACTAGGCCAAGGCCTAATTTGTTTAGATCCATAGTCTAAGATTCCAGGCAGGTAGATCCTCCACAGACATCTTTTAGATGGAGTGTACCACCAGAGAGGCTTAGTTATATGGCACTGATGACAGATTTGATTAACTCTAAACCTTCCAGCTTCGGGGAGGATGCACAACATGATGTGTGGCAGGAAGCTATGGTTGAGGAGTATGACTCCATTATGAAAAACAAAGTATGGGAGGTTGTGCCGAGGCCAGAAGCGAAAAAGGTGGTGGGATCTAGATGGATCTACAAGGTGAAGCATGCAGCAGATAGAAGCGTGGAGAAGTATAAGGCATGCTTTGTGGCAAAGGGGTTTTCATAGAAGGAGGGTATTGATTATGAGGAGACCTTTGTCCATGTTTTTAGGTATTCTTCCATTCGGACCATTATCTCACTAGCAGTTGAGATGGGTTGGCGTGTCCATCAGATGGACGTCCAGACTGCCTTCCTCAATGGAGTTATAGAGGAGGAGGTGTATATTGAGCAGCCAGAGGGGTTTGATGTAGAGAATAGGGAGACGTATGTATGTAGACTCCATCGAGCTCTTTACGGGCTCAAGAAGGAACCTCGAACAGGGTACTCGAGGATTGATAGCTATCTACGGGAGATGGGATTTCAATGGAGTGAGGCTCACCACAACCTGTACGTATTGACAGGTGAGGTGCCTTTCATATTGGTATTATATGTGGATGATCGCTTTTTGACAGGAGATTAGAGGCTAATTAGAGACTGCAATTCCAACCTTGCAATAGAGTTTGAGATGAAATACCATGGGCGGATGGATTACTTTTTGGGATTGGAGGTTTGGAATAGAGATGGATGCTTCTTCATCGGATAGGGGAAGTATGCAGTAGAGATCCTGAAGAGATTCAGGATGGAGGACTACAATCCTATGGCCACACTTCTAGTTTCCAATTGGAGGAAGACTGATGCATCAGGATTAGACAGATTTGATCCTACCTTGTATCGTCAGCTTATCAGATCACTTATGTATCTGGTCAACACTCAACCAGACATCAGCTTTGTAGTTAACTCTTTTAGTCAGTTCATGGTGGACCCTCTGAGAGTGCATTGGATGGCTGTGAAGCACATAATTCGTTACATCAGAGGTATAGTGGAGTATCGATTGGTTTATGAGTGCAGGGGGAATGTACAGTTAACAGGTTTCACAGATGCTAACTAGGTAGGATGTGTAGAGGACCGGAAGAGTACTTCAGGTTTCTGTTTCAGCATCGGATCAAGGGTTGTCTCTTGGTTCAGCAGGAAGCAGAAGTTAGTTGCATTAAGCTTGGCAGAGGTTAAGTAGATGGAAGCTAGCATGGATGCTTGTGAGGGTATGTGGATGAGGAAGTTACTTGCAGGGTTGTTCCAGTGTGAGCTATAGGCTATAGTAGTTCACTGTGACAATTAGAGTGGCATACGGCTGTCTGAGAATCTAGTGTTCCATGACTGGAGCAAACACATAGACATCATATACCACTTCTTGAGAGTATGTGTTCAGAGGGGAACCATTCGGTTGGAGTACATACAGACATATGAGCAGGTGGTAGACATTTTCACCAAGGCACTTTGCAGACATAGTTTTGTGAAGTTCATATATAAGTTGGGGTGGCTACCGAATCCCTTCCTCATTGAGAGTGAGTGTTAAACTAGTAGAAACAAGAAAGGTCTTGCTGCATGCATCTGTTCTTACATGCAGAAGACTTAAAATAGGAAGACAATTGTATTAAATTTAATTTTCCTAAGTTTACTTTGGAAAATAAATTAAAGTGATCTAAATTAACTTTAGTGAACCACTAGTTAAAGTGAAATTGAAATTAGGGTTTTCGCTTTACCTAAAGTTATAAAAGAGAGATCAATTGGTGGAGAGAACACACACTTGTATTCCGATAGAGATAGGATACAAACAAGGAGAGAAAGTCACATAGAGGATTTAGCCTAGAAGATGAAGGAGCGTGTAGCAGGATCATCGAGCTTCGTACAGCTGGGTTGTACACTCACATAGGAGGGTGTTGAGGTTTAGGTGGGATTTTCCTAGTGATTCTACTGGGTACCGCATTCGCCAGGTTTGGGTGAATTTCAAGTCATTGTAAAAGTTCCATATTTTCTCATAATAAAATCTATATCTGACTATTGCACCAGTTTTCCCATCTGGGGTTTCTTCGGGGGTTTCCATACCCAAAATAATGATGTCAATATCATGATGTGATGTTGTGATTTATTTCTCGGTTTTATATTCTGCTGCATACTATAAAAGATATTCATGTGGGGTTATCAGTTGATATTTTGCATGCATTGTTTAGCCCTAGTTGAATATTAAAGGAAAATTTACAGGAATGTAATGAAATATGAGGCTTCTCCTAATGACTTAAGATTTTCTAGCCCAAAGATATTAGAATACACCAATTCTAATAAAATTGGTTTATGTTTGTAGCCACTTTTATTTCAGTAATGGTTATGTTTGAGAATAATTGAGATTTTGATATTTTTCTTTGTCGACAAATTTTTCGTTTGTAAAATTCAAAGAGTAATAACTTTCACCCATGGGAATATTTTGCAGGAATTGGTACAAAATGGCTAAGCAATACAAATGGGAGATGATCATGGATCTTGAGGTTCAATACATGATCATGTTTTCTAGTAAAGACTTAGTTTGGTTTGAAATTCATCAAGAAAACATGAGCATTGATCATGTGGCTTTAGTTCCTTCACATAGAATTGTAGACTTTATAAAAGGGGAGGAAGAAAACCCTGCAGGTCCATGTACTTTTGTACGAAAACAGAATAAGAAACCAACAGAAAGGGCTAGTGCTGCTTTGCAATATGAACTGTAAGAATTTCAAAAGTGCACTATGTATATGTTTCCATTGGAATTGCATTTTCCACATGTATGTACTAACATATCCAATTTTTTGGTGTAGTTATCACTACTCATTTGGTCCAAAGGACAAAAGAGGTCAGTAGGCCACTAAACAAAGGACCTCATTTGTGCAGAAGAGGGTTTTCCAATCTCATTTCATCATGAAGGTGATGGTTGATAATCCTGATATAGCAATATTGACTTACAACATGTATGAGCATGAGGATGGTGAAGGATGGCCAACATGACACTTCAGGTGATGTGAGGACCTTGCATAGGCCAAGGATTTCAAGGGTAATTGTTTCATATGTAGAGATTTGTTTCTCTATGGGAGTGCCCATTGACACAGTTTATAAAATCCACATCCAGAGACATGTTGAGATGGATGCTACAACTCGGGATAGGGATTTGTTCCTATCCAGGAAGGATATTGTAAACATAAACAATACATAGTCAAAGGGAAATTATCAACTCCACCAAAAGGATGAAATTGGTGTAAATATTTGGTATCAAAATAATCGTGAAGATTTCTTCTTTTACCAAAAGCCCAATCGTGCAGAGGTCCCTTTTATAATGGGAATTTAGACAAAGTGGATGTTAGACACAATGGTGAAGTTATCCCATAATAGCTTAGTAGCTATGGATTCTACATTCAGTACTAATAAGTATGGGGTAAGTTAGATGTCGATTATTGATTCAGTATACCTTCTTAAGTTGTATCCATTCTATATTATTGATGAGTACTTATTTTTGAATATGATAGTACCAACTATATACACTGGTGGCATTTGATGAACAACAAAGTGGGGTTCTAGTCGAATGGGTCGTATCATCATGAAACCCATCAGAGGATATTGCACAGTGGTTGGATCAACTCATGCATAGGTGTCACACTAAAGTGCATTGATTATGGAAGGAGGATCATAGGGTGTGCTGTGGTATTGTGTATTTTGCATGTTCAGAGGGCATGGTTAAAAAATGTGAATCGTCTAGCCACAAATACAATAAAATAAAATGATATGTTTAGTGAGCTAGGTTGCATCATGAAAGACACTCTCAATGTTGAAGTGGATGATGCAATCAATAATTTTTTCAGCAAATTTGCAGATGAATAGAAGTTCTTAGACTATTTCCACAAGAACTGGGTTGTTGATGATAAGATTCGAAAGGGAACAAACCCTTAGTAGTGTTTTCTATTTTTACATTTCATAAATATTATATAGTGGGACTAATGCGGTTCTTTGTATCTAGGTATGTAGGTGAAAGGTTGCCGAGATTTTCCTCATGCAAATCAAGAAACCCATAATGTGGTTGAGTCATACCATTGCTACCTGAAGACAAAATTTATATATGATCGAAGGAAGAAATGTGGTCGTAGAATGGGTTGGTTGTTGCATTTTCTCCTAACAAGTGTTGAACCTTGTTATGGGTTCACGGAGATTTTGAAAAAAGGAGGATATATAAACAACTGCAAGAAAGAGAAACAGTTAGAATGATCAGTGGAACAAGCAAGTAGAATTCTAGATAGTAATTGTTTCCCTTATAAGAGCACAACCAATGCTCACTGGGTGAGAAGTCAAACAGATCCTGATAAGAGATACCTTGTCACATGGTATCACACAAATTTTATAGCATGTGAATGTCATGGTCTACTTGAGGAAACATTTGTAAGCATGTTATAAAGGTCAACTGGCTATATTTCCACTTAGGAAATGTAGAGTCATTGTATGGTCAAGATGCAATGGATAACACATTCAATGACCCCCCCGAAATTAATATAGAGCCCCAGAACCATGATCAAAATGACAACATGAAACTTATTCCCACTGATATTGTTGATGCAGATGTCGATGAACTTTATATCGCTAGAGAGGAGGTGTTTAGGAAACTAAAATTTCTTCTAAACAACCCCCCTACTACTTTGTGCAAGATGGACCAATTAAATGGTTTGCTTGATAATTTTTTGGAGGATGATTTTGACTTCACACCTAGTTTGGGTGCTCTTGATTCATCTTTAAAGAGGAAGAAGAGTTTCCTTATCCCTACAAAAAAGAAAAGAAGAAGTAGCCAAAACAATAGATTGGAAATTGATTTGAATTTCGATGCATCTGAATATGAACCATTTGAGTTTCGATACCTCAATAAGTGGGGACGTACTCTATCAAATAATGCATTCTCTATGGATCTAGGTTAGTTTCATAACTTGATTAGAGTAATGGTTTTGTACTAGTGTACTTAATCATCATTGTTCTATAACAAGTGATGTGTTGTTGTTTGCAGCGACACAACAATCCATAACCACGGCGGCAATTCAAGGCCATCCAAGTAGCCTACTATGACAGGTACATTTATATGAATACATGGTCTTACAATGTTTTTTATATCTCACGCATAAATTGTAAGTACTGTATTTTATTTCATATTATTAGGTTTCAGTGTCTGGTATCTTTCATATTTAAACCTAAAATTATCTTGTGAATGCAAGCATGTTGTGTAGGGGAAGACGTGGATCCTATTTTGTATAACCTTCTCATGGTATTATTCTTGTTGTAATATTTACATGGGCAATACATTTTTAAGGTTTCATAAGTAGATATTAGGATATTTTTGATCCCCAAGCTTTAACAACTCAGTTTCAAAATTTTATTTGATTGAACATTGTTAGATATAAGTAGAATAGTCAACTCCAAAAATTTAGGTTGGAAGATTGGTTGTGTATTTTTCTAATGTGAAGATAATTTACTAGACAATATTTGATGAATTAGGATAATGGTGTTTCGTGTATCATTTTCTTTCCATTAGCTTAAAAAGGCGAATTTGTCCAAATGATATCAGTGAACAGAAAATTGGTTGAAGGATTTATCCTTTGCCACTGTCAAGATGATTTGCTAAACATTATTTGATGAGTTAGGATAATGGATGAATTGCTATACATTATATTTTTTTTTGGTTTTGTTGATCCAAGGTGTTTTAACTTGCAAGAACTACAAGCTGAATTATTAACAATGCATGAAGATTTGCTGGTGAGATTTGAACTTGAAGAGTTTATTAGAATAACAATGCATTTTTATCATTTATACCTTTCATTCTACCTATGGACTTATAAATCTAATATTTTGACTTTTCATTGTTAGGATGTATCCACTCATTTTTTCAGTGGATCAAAAATGCCTCTTCCATATTTGCCAAAAAATATTATCTTCCTCGGGCTTTGATGATTTAGATATTCCATTGATTCGTACAGAAGCAAGATAGAGTTTAGATATAACTGTGGCTGCAGAAACAATGACAAAATGTCATGCAACAATATTAAGCATGACTATAGTAAGGCTTTTTGGAGTTTCTGTATGCATTGGAAGGTTTGATATGTATTTGTAAAATATGCCCCGTATTGTTCTTTTTGTGGGTTGTCTGATTTTACATCTGCAAATAAATGTTTTTTCGTGGTCTCTCTAAATACTGGATTTGAATGGCCTCTTCCTGCGTGCTAGAAAATAGGACTGGTATATGTCTCAATTTACAATCTGCCAATTATACTATACTTTTCAATGTGTCTACCTCATTGCATCATTTCATTTACACTAGTGGATTTCTCTTGAGTTTGAAAATATATCCATGTTCACTCCATGTGTATGCTGAGTGTCTAAAAATATATCCATGTTCACTTTTTTTTAGAGTCCATTATAGATTTTATTCGATATCCTTTTACTCTTATGGTGGCCTAGACTTTAATGAATGAATTTTTTTTTACAAGTTGTTTGGAATGAATTAAGGGTTATGTCTTGACAATTATAAAATGGGATGTCAAACTACCCATATCTCTCAGATGTATCTGCATTATTTAGCATCTTAATGTCCAACTCTTCTCTCCTATATCTATGTATAGCATTTATAACAGCGCAAATGAAACTTAGGGAATTTATAACTCAAACATCCTACAGGTTCAATTTAGTCAGAGTCATACTCTTTGATGTTAAGTTAAAAACATAAAATTTAAAAGAAAGTAAATTCAATTTAACTTGGGGAAGAGCAAGTGTAAGTAGCATAGAACCTATTAAGCTAATAAATAAAAGATCCTAGTTTTTTCTCAAAAAATAGTTACTTAACCACTTGAGAAAGAAAAATTAATTCGAAGGAATTTTTTTTTGAGGTTTATAGAGAGTAATTTTAAAATTCATGTATATATTTTCTCTGATCATGTTATGAGTTTGTCTAGCATGTGGAAAATACCTCCAAATTTCCCCAGCTCTAATGTTGTTGCTTGATTCCATCGATTCCCACTTCAAATGGAAATATTTGCATTTGATCTAAAAAGTTATAACGACAATAGCAGAGATCCCCAAAAAAACAAATTAAAAGGATAATAACACAATATGTATTATGAAAAAAATACATAGAAATGGGATTCCTATGAGGATTCAGAGAAGGATAAGGCATTAGACATTTTAAAGGGTAGGATATTCATTTGTACAATATTTTTGTCTTCTAGTGCATGAGCATGATTTTAAAAATATTTTATTCCCTTTTTAATTTGAATAAAGGTTTAAAAGATTTGTTAATAAAAATGAAGGTTAGTCTATTTAGGTTGCAATCCTAGGTAAAAGGAAGCTACAATTTCATTCACTTTATGGGATTTGAACTTGAGTAATTAAGAACACAAGGTTTAAGACCTTACATTAACCTCATTTATGTTGAATGTACAGTTTCACCTTAAGAGGAGGTGAAGGTGAGCATTTGCACAAATGCACATTATAGGACAATCAATTGATTTAGAGGCCAAACAATTGACCTCAACTTTGATTGACAAGAAGAATAAAACTTAGAAGGTTTTTATCCCAGTTTATGGTAAAGACAATCTTACAGAATTCTGAACATGTTATTCACCTATGCTTTTTCTCATCAAGACGAATGTTTTATTCTATGTGAAAGCTCCAAAATATTATTCTAAGCATTTATTGAATAAAGAAATTAACTAACATTGATCCATAATAAACCTTGATCTAGAGCATCATGTTAAGAGCACAGAAATGATTTAAGTTCAAACATTTCATCGTTCAAAAAATCCAAGTTTAAGATGAACCTATGCTACTGCTACAAAAATAAAAAATTGAGTTGTTTGTGTTTCTTATCCGTCTTGACATTATAAATGAGACGTCATTTGTGACTCTGCCACTCTCCTCATTCTATACACTCCATTTCATCCCAATCTTGATACCTATCTGATTTCCAGTATTAAAAATGGGGACTATTCTAAAAGAGATTCCCTTTCCATGTGAAATTCTAGGTAGCACAATTTTGGAACAAAGCTTCATGAGGCCAAAATCACTGAATATCACTTGGAATGTCATCAATATTCCTTTTTAAGAACAAAATCCATTGTACATACAAATATACCTCATACTCAAACTAGGTGTGGCCTATGGGAAAAGAATCCTCAAAAACCACTTTTGTGGCATCAACATCAAAGTACAGACTGCTAATACTTGAAGTGACTTGAAATCACTTAGATCTTGTTCCCTTCTAACTATTTATGCTTTACTTGAGGTTGTCCACCACTAGAGACAAGATTGCCACCTAATTCAACATGTTTTGGATTTTGTCTTTTTTTGAACTTTTTGTTTTTGTTTTCCTCGAAAAAAAGTGATTTAAGTGATAAATTAATCACTCAAAACATTAGAAAAGTGGGTTTTGAGGTAAGTGTGAAAACGAGCATCTTTATTGCAAATTTTGGGCCTAGCCCACACTTTTATTTTGTGCATGATTTTTCTTGGAACTTCAAAAAAACCTAAAGGGGCTCTAACGCAATGTTCATATGACTCAAAATAGTGGCTAACATGTTTATATATATTGAATCATAAAATTTAATAACCTCATAAGGCTCAGATACCCAATTAACCATTACAGCTTTGGAGGAGCGGGTGAAAAACTCAAAAATTATACACAACTTGTTCAGCAGTGCATAATTAACATTGAAAAAACACCTTGGAATAGATAATTCAAAGTCTAAGTCCTAGGAAATTCAAGTCTATTAAATTATTGACCATGCTAGCACACTTTATTAAAACATCCCCAAGGGTTATGAACATGCAATTTTTTCAAAAAAAGGGACCACGACTAGTCTTGATGTAACCATAGAACTTCTAAGCACTGATAATGAACAACTACCTTGTTCATTACTTGGGTGGCTCATTGGAAATCCTCGAAGTGCAAATTAGTGAATAACACCCCCAAACATTGTTGTGCCAGTTTATCTATCAAGTCTAAGTTGCGAGCTTGAGAAGCATTTTTGGTTTGTTTTATGTAAAAAGAATGCATATGCATTTTAGAGTCCATGAGGTTTAGTCATAGGGTCTAGGTTTGACGACACTAACCTAAGAAACAAGCTTGTATTATGTAAAACTATAACAAGAAGTACTTATTCAATCTATGATGATATAAGAAATTGACTTACAAAAACAAGGCTAATTCTCCTCTATATCAATAAAGGGGTCTAGCAGTAAAATAGATTTAGATATGCATTTTTTTTAATTGAACTCATAATAATTAATATGTCAATAACTACAAGAAGAATTGGTTCACTCCTAAATAGTTTTTTTTGTCGTGAAAAATCTTAAGATTAAAATGAAATAAAGGAAGCTTTGGACAATAAACTTTGTACACCCTTCTCTCACATTATTAATTAATTATATGGTTAAAAAACATGTTTTTAAGAATATCATATCAAGAAATAAGATTTTTAAATTATTTAAATAAAATAAATTATTACTATAAATATTTAAATATAATATCATCTAAACCATATTAAAATTAAAATTAATATTAATATTAACTCTACTTCTTTACTTTTAAATTTAAATGGTATATATTAGTTTTCTTTTTAAATGACTTTGAATTATCTATGTATTTTTGAATAATGGAAATTTAGCAACCTCTAAAAAAAATATTCAGCTTGCTAAGTCTCAATAAACAACCTTACCCTAGCCCAACCAAACCTAATAGCTCAATAAACAACCTTACCCTAGCCAAACCTATAACGTGAAATAACACATAGGGTTCACTTAAATGCGTTGCTAAAATACTATCCTCTTGCAAACCATGGCCGTTGCACTGAGGCGACCATCCTCTTGCAAACCATGGCCATTCATCGAACCCTTGGGAGAAACGGAGTTGTGGGCTTCGAGAAGAAACCATCTTCATTGGTATACACATAATGGGAGGGGGAAGAGCCTTTTCACTTTGTAAAGGGGCCATGGAGCTATCTCAAAGTGTATTGTTTCTCAACCAGGCAGATCATCGAGAACAATCAGATGCAATTACGTAGCTGTAAGGTGTGTCAAAATTCTTAATTGATCCTATAACTATAGGAAAGCTGAAGCAATCTTACATCTAATAGAGGATTAAAATTATTTTTAAGCCAAAGTGACAGCCATATTTAGATCAATGCTAAGATAAGATAGCTCTATGAGTGGACGCCTATCCTTCCCTTAGGTCACTTTATAGATAGCTTATTTTTATTTTCTGCGAGGTTATCGCTTTCAAAAAAGAATGGGAAATACATTATAAAAATATGGATTCATGCGACGGCTGCGGCAAAACCACAGTTCTTAATGTAAATTTTCAATGTAACGAAACAGAAAGGTAGGTTGAGTGTGATGTGGATTTTTCTCAACCTTGACAGCTCAAATGATTTGATTAATGATATTTTTTCTTGTTATCAGGAATAGATTATAAGCTTTGGCAAAATTTCTATAGAATTACGAAAGTGACTCAGGTTTGGGATTATAATAAAGGAGTAAAAACTACGTAATCAGCCAATTGTTTGAAATTCCATTGCCACAATGATAATGTTTTTTTTTTAAGTAGGGAAATCGGTAACTCGTTGGGATTACCTAGGCCAGGCTCAGGTTCAAAGCCGCCGGCTGCCACTATAAACCCCTAGATATATCCGACAACCCGCAAGCCAGGATATACCAGAAACTTGTGACTCAGCAAGGGCCGAGATGTCCCGGACTCCAATCCCGACAAGGGGCGGTAGCCTATCCAGGGGACGTCTATCCTTTGAGCCTTATCACAGCGGACCATGTCTCGGTGGGATTTGATCCCTGGTGGGCTGGGTGAAAACCACCTTCTCCCACCGTTCGGGATCCCACGTCATTGACACAACGATAATGTTAGAAGTAAGAAAGAAGTTTTCGATTGGCATCCGCACTTGATTGTCGCAGCGTCTCCAATGATAATTTGTTTAATAAAGATTATTCACCTAATTGAGAATTAATTCATAATTCTCATATATTTTATCTTCTTTCCTTTTTTTCCGAAAAAATAATCACAATTTCTCTTCTTTCATTCTATGTTAGCTTCTAAATATAAAAGCTTCTATTGAGGAACCTTTTCATCCTAATCATAGAAGGATAAGAATTTAACTTGCATTTTCTTTTGTGGAAAATATTGGATAATAAGAAGGGTCATATGGGAGTATGTACTTTTTCAATAACCACTGAGTCTTTCCTTTTACGGTCATGGTATAGGACAAATATTGCATTTTCTTCTATACATATCTATTGGATAGTATTAAGAGTTATTATGGGAATGAGTAATATGTTCTTTATCAATAATTATCTAGTTTTTTTTCTTTTCTTTTAGGGTTATTGCAAGGAAGAGGTGCATTTTACAATCTAGTAGGAGAGATGTGTAACTCCTTTTGCGTTCATCTTTGAGTTGACACGTTTTTTCATAAAAAATAATAAAATATTATTAAATAACTTGTCATCTTAAATTAAATTTAAATTATTTAGAATTGCATATATATAAAAAAACAACATAAACTAGATAAGCTAGAAAAAGGTTTTTTCTCAATTAGAGATTTGATCCTTCCGAGTGCTTGGTAGATCCCCTTTTAGATAGATCTATGCTAGTGGTATAACATGAATATAACCGCAAATATTTCTTCAAAAGTGTAGACTTCCTTCTAGAGTGTTTTTCTTTTTAAGATCATAATATAGAATAAATATAACCACAAATATTTCCTTCAAAATTGTAAACTTCCTTCCATAATGTTAGGGTCATAGTAAAGGACAAATATAGCTAATCCCACCCTAAAAGTGAATAGAAAAAGATTTAAAAATTTATATTATACATAAGCAAGTGAAAGATATGGAATTGAATCCTCGTTTCATAACCTAGCCTCATTAAAAAAAAGGCCTTGGTTAAAAATATTACCTTAGAAGTACATGGCCATCCTTGTATGTACATACTCGGATGGGTGAATATTAATGGAAAATTAAAAATAATTAGAGTGTACAAGATCATATTGTTCATTAAATAAAAATTCCTTGATAGATGTGGAGTTTGTTACCTTTCAACTCCTCATTATAAGTTTTAGATCACCTTAATGTGTATTTTGGATGTCGTCTTTATCTTATAGATATTATGTGCTTGGGGTTATAGTTATATAGAAGTCCATTACAAGGTGGTTATTGAATATTGTATTATATACGCACTCATTTATGTGAATAATATATTTAGTGAGATTTGGCTTTGGGTTTTTTTACCATTTTTTATTTTTTTTATGTTTATTATGTCATTCAATTGATATAAGTGTGTCTTTATGATGTGATTAGTCTAAGATTATGCATTATTAAAGCATAGATGAGAGTGTGGTGATTGGATGTATGGATGGTGGAATATTAAATTTTTGGAGGAGCCTCAAGCATGGGCTTTTGTTGAACAAGTGTATGCTAATCTTATTGAAAGTAAATGGTGGTATGATCAAAAGTTTGTTACGCACACTTATGGATTGTTTGTGTTGACTTTTCGAAGAACCCATGCAACCATTTTTCATAGTCTTTCTCTTATCTATTAAGTTGTTCCATGACTTCAAAAAGTCCAAGTTTGTTTACCTTGTTTTCATTACCAATCAATTGTTTCATGAATGTTCTAAGTCTTGGTATGTTCAAATGATTATCATTACCAGTAAGTCCTACAATTTCTAAAGGCTCGTGTAGAGCTAAATAATGCCCTTATGTCAAAAGAGTGAAATTATTGATATTTTCAATCATGCTTCTCATTAACTCAACCTCTGATGGCATATGTAAATCCTTTATCCATGTCTTGTTATTCCAACTTGGCTACATCACACGCCAGTCCTACCAAAACTCATAATAATATGAATTTTGGTCCTTGCACTCTACACATTGTAGACTAAATGTTGTGCTCTAAGGGATTCGATTGTTGAATATCCAATTATGAAAAAACAAGTTATCCTACCTGTAACTACATGAGTATCCCCTACTCCTCCCAATACTAATTCACACCCTCTTCCTTAACCTCACCATTCAAGAAGGTTTTCTTCACATTTAATTGGTGAAGCTTCCATTCTAGAACTGATGCAAGTGATATCATATCTTGAATATTGTTGTACCTAGCCATAGGAGAGAATGTCTCATCATGGTCTATGCCATATTTTTTTCAAAAACTATGAGTTACAAATATAGCTTTATACTTTTCAATACTTCCATCAGCAGCATGGTTAATCTTATAAATCCATTGGGAAGTTACTATGGGATTCCACTCGGGTTCTTGAACAACATCCCAAACATCATCCTTCATAATATATTCGTATTTGTATACCATTGCATCTTTCCATACTTGTTTCTTATCAACTTCTTCATAGGTGGAAGGTTCTAAATCATTGATGTGACTCATTTTTGCAACATACCGTAAATATCTATCATGTTTATTTCACTCTCTAGATGAAGCTAATGGTGCAACATGCATATCTTCTCTTAGCAAGAGGTTCATTAAGTGGCCTCTCAACCAGTTCTACTGGTTCTTCATGAGCTACTAAATCTTAGGACTCTCATGGCTTCTCCCTCTCAACCTCTGAATGTGGGGACCTAGAATATGGGTCCTCCATCATGGGAGTCTCATGAGCCTCCATGTCTATATCACACTAAACCTCTTTACAACACTAAAATGTAGCCTCTTCATGGAATGTCACATCTTTGTTGACTTCAATCTGTCCTTTATCTTGTACATATATTCTAAAGGCTTTGGATGATTCGCTATATAAAAGAAAAATATCCTTTTCTTTCTAGATGGATCCATCTTTGTCCTTTTCCTCTTTCGAGATCTACCATAAGAATGAATTCATAGTTAATACTTGCCATTTTCTGCTTGTAGGTCATAGCATATGGTATTTGCCTACAAGGCAATTTTTTAGTCCAATGGTTAGCAACATTGCATAATCATGAAATTCAATCATATGAATATTTCAATGAAATGGCAATAGTTTACACACTCATGCAAACATTTTAACCGATGTTTCAACACAACTTACATCCATATCTCATGGAATGTTATGCAGCCCCATATGCTACTTACTTAATCATAACATGCACTACACGAGCTTTACTATTCAATAATAAAAGAAAATTATAAGATATGCTCATCATGCTACACTATAACATACTTCTTAATTCTAGGAATACATGTCTTTATACAAATATAATGAAAAATATATTAAAAAACATTCAGATATGATTTACAAGAGAAATTTATAATCCAAGTCCAAATACTTATCTTTTATTGTTTTTTGTTGGAACCCTCTTGATCTTTACCTTCTTGTAGAGATGACTGGAGTCTTCATATGTTTATCTTATTTCTTGACAGAAGCTCATTGCAACCTAGATCTTCATATATCATGAATGAAAATCTCCTCATATACATTTTAAGAAATCATTATTGGACAAAAGGAAATACTCCTTTCGACAGTAATAATCTTCTTCATCGAATGAGTTCTTCTGGGTAGTTTCATTTTCTGTAGTAGTAGAGGCATGAAATAGAAATTTTCCTCTCTCTTTTGTTTGGCAATCCCTTACATAGTTTCCTTTCATGTTGCAATTGTACCGCTTGATATTCGACTTATAAAAGTGTTTTTTTATATATCTTCTCCTTTGAATGAGAAATCTTCTTTTTGGAGAAGTGTTTCTTTCCTCTGTTATTCCTTGATGTAAGAACAATATTTTGTTCTTTTGTGGAGAAAGTATTGCTTTGGATTCTCCCTTACTCTTGGAGGTAGTCATTCCACAACCTCTCAAAGTTAGGATGCACCTCTCACCCATTAAAAACAATCAAGAATGTCTCCCATGTGGATGGGGGACCATCAACAATGATTTGAATGAGATCATATTCCTCCACCAAAATCCAATTCTAGTAAGTTGATCTCTTACTTGAGAGATATTAGTGAAGAAAGAGGCCATTGTCTTGTCCTTTTGAACCTTCACGTTTCAAATCTTGTTCTTCAATTCCCTCTTTTGACTTGTATCCTTCTTCTCATAAAGTTTTTTCAAAGTATCCAAATATTACTTTCTGGTCTTCAAAAGAGTGATCATCGTCATTATGCTGTCCTTCACCAAATCGTAGATGATTTGCTTGGCTTTGTCTTGGTTATTATTGTGATTAGTGTACCTTGCATTAGTAGTGGGATCTTCCACCACATTAGATACACATCCATCTAATTCATGTTCTTCGAGGATGTTCATAACCCTAGCCTTCCAAATGTTGAAATTTAAGGTTCCTTAAAGAGCAACAATAATGTTAGATAACTGAAGTTGTCTACAGGATGTTTGATGACCTCTAGAAAAGCATAGGATGGGGTTGTTAGAGCCCACAAGTTAACAAAAGGTGGCTGGAAGAAGACTGACTAGTTGCGGTAGAGGGAGGTGATCAATCCGAGGGCTAGTCAAAGTGTAAGAGATAACAAAATACAATCGATGGTACGGCGTAGATCGATAATTGGCAATGGGTAAAATTGACAGAGGCAAAGGAAGTTAGATCATGACCAATTAATGAGGAATATGTAATTGAAGTAAGATCAAACTAGTAACTGGTGAAATTCGGAACCTAACAATTTCCAATAAGATATGGGCCAACGAATGAGACAAGGCATGAAAGGTCGAGCAATGCAGGAGAAATTGAAAGTACTTACTGTGTAGTTATGGTGATTATTGAGAAACACTTGAATGCAGTACACCGAGAAGGTTCTAGGTGAAGCATTCAATCATGGGGACTTCACCCAATTAAACTATGTCATAGCAACTTTATTCTTCGGATACTAAAGAATACCCCTAATTTCACTAGATATTGATAAATACCTACCAATATCATTTTGTTGATCCCCCTTCCCATTAAATATTTCTAATTAAAAACACCCTATTTTTACGAGATATTCCTTATTTTTACTAAATACCCCTTTTTACACACTCCAATACCTATAAACCCCCCATCCCTACTTCCTGAACCCCCAATACCTACAATATATTGACCTTATTTTTCAGAATTAAAAAGCCCCCCTTTATGAATGAATGTGATAAGATATTAGTTAATGAGGTGAATCCCCCATGCATTCAATGCTCATAATTGCATCAGGAAGCATTGAGACGCTTACATAATAAGAATTTAGAAGGAATTTAAACCAAGGGAGTGACTGAAAATACCGGGTTCAAAGGTAAAGATGGGGGTTTGTTCACTCTTTCTTGTTTCCAATATTTATGAGCACTTGAAGCTATCTCGCCGACCAAAACAAAGAATTACCTCAGTTTACATCATTGTAAATTGAATTATGAGTTAATAGAAATCCATAATTCTTGACATCTTGTTTGTTGTTGTTGTGTGGGTGTCCATTGTATTCTATTGTGCAACCTTCTTTAACAACCATCCATTTGGGTTGCTACCATCTCACCTTTCTATTTTCTCCATTTCATTATTTTTATCAAAAATTTCACCAAAACATAATATGTCCCTCAACAATTGAACCAGTTAATGTGAGGTCTTTCTAACAGATTTCTTTAATTCCTTCAAGTGCCACTCCAAAGTGTAATGTTCTCATCCATTGAAAAGAGTAATTAAATGTTTTTGACCTCATGAATTTCTTTAATGCCTTGAGTTACCACTCCAAAGTATAATTTCTTTAATGCCTTGAATTACCACTCCAAAGTGTTGGTGTTTTTTAAATTAAAAAAAACGATGATACATATTGTTTTGCACTTATAATACATAAAATGAAAAAAAATATCACTTCTTATTTATATATTAACACAAATCATTAAAAAATACTTTTTAAATATAACTCTTCACAAGTAAATACTAAATTTAATATTAAATTTAGTTAAAATGTAAACATTCACAATGGTATTCTCCTTAATATATTAATATTAATAACCTTTTGTTCTCATAACCATAAACAAAAATTAGTTGATATTATCTAGTTTTCTAAATGTTATTTCACACTCTTCTCATGATATAATTTTATATATAAATAAAATTCATTAAAAACAATTATTAATTATAAAAATAAATAAAAAATAATATATTTTTTTCTAAATGTTATTTCACACTCTTCTCATGATATAATTTTATATATAAATAAAATTCATTAAAAACAATTATTAATTATAAAAATAAATGAAAAATAATATATTTCATTTTTAATTAAATTACTATTTTTTATAATTTATTTCTAATAACTAGTTTCCTTCCAACTAAACACATATTTTAATGCAGAGCTGAGAAATACAATGTCCAATAGTTGCAAATTGTCCTCACGTGATCACGAAATACATTGCCCAATAGTTGCAAATCGTCCTTCCCAAATACTTCAACACCAAGGTTTGCAACTATTGGACACTGTCCCTAAATCACGTCGAAGTAGACTTTCTTGTTAGCCGAGTGTCAATGGCTCAATTGTTTATTTATTTCTTTGCGATCACGATTTGATATCCATTTCTGAAAAATTTAGAAAGTGGCACGAAACATGCCGAAAAAACAGGAAAATACCAAGCAGTATGAGATTGTTGTGTATGGATAAGACAGACGACAAGAAAAAGGGACTCGCTCGTTTCCAGTTGTCCTCTGTCATTAATTATCTGTATTTTGATCAGGTTGTGGTATGGATAAGATAGACGACAAGAAAAAGGGGCAGTGGATTCCAGTTGTTTTCTATCATTTATCTCTATCCTTTTTAAACCAAATTATGTCATAGTTCTACCTAACAATGTATGCTTGACATGAAGAATTGTCTCGTTGATGAGATGTTTTTCTTGGAAGTGGTCCTGGACGGTTCCCATCACGTAAGATGCCATAAAAAACGAGTCTTCCACATTTTTAGCGTCGAGTAAAGCGTTTTTTAAGCTTATGAGGTTCGACTAAACGAGTCTTCCTAAACTAAATTACGGTTGTTAAGAATAAAGTCTAATGGGCTGTTGATAAAAAGTCTACTGGATAGTTGAGACGTTGAGTATTATTTATATTTTTATTATTCGTACAAACACTTAATTTATGGTTGGTAAATGTTGATGGAGAACAGCTAACTACCAAGAAATTATACCTTATTAATGTGTGTCAACTACTAGCCCACCTCAAATTATAAGTTATCTATGCATTCATGCAGGTTATTTATGCATTCATACATCCGATACAAGTTATCCATTTATCAATCATCACACATTCTTTTAGTTATCTGCCATGAACAATTGGTTATCCATTCATCAATTACTAGTTATCCATGCATAAGTTACAAGTTATCCATTCATCAGCTACCAGTGATTATGTATATATATATATTTCAAATTTGAACAACATATATATTTAAAATTTCGAACAACTTCCATACAATCAATCATCCTATTGAAGTAATTATTATTAAATAATGTTTTGTTAGGGGTGAGTCCAAGCTAATGATGGTCTGTTTTTGCAAGTTACATGCAAAAGAAGTGAAAACAAAAAATCATTCATCTTACATGGGTAGTTTGACATACCTACACAATGAATCTTGCTTCAAATAAAAAATATGAAAAGGAAAATGAATTACCTTTCCAAATATATAGATTTTATTTATTGAAAATGTTTACAAGTAACTAAATTTTGATATTTTCTAACATTGACATATGTAGATAACAAATTGTTCTAGTAAGTCACTATTTTTCGAAAATAAAATTAATATTTTTAAATATTTTTTGAAATGGTCTAAGTGAGCATACTTGAAAATTAGTACACCAACTGTTAGTGCATATTTTCAAGGTGTTAATGTAATGATGATGGATTGGATTTTTTATAGTATGTAGAGGTTAGTGTAAGTAATGCAAAGTATTTTTTTATGAATTGGTTGAGAAAAAAAAAAGTTATGTGACATAAACACATGATGAGTTTTCTAAAAATCCAGTTTCATCTAAAAAGTCCACCAACTTCATGCACTCACCCCTAGATATTCGCTACTCATGAAGTCATTGATAATTAGTGATTAAAATGGTTAATGTATGAATTAATCAATAAAACTTATAAAAACATTGTACAATATTATCATTATAGTATATTAAGATTATTATTGAAGCTTTATTCCGTGAGGTATATGAAAAGAGTTTTATATTGTATAATTTAATATTTTTTCCTTTCATTTTTTTATATAATTTGAATTTTTGTTTATTTTATATGGTTTGAAGTTTTTCATATATTATATTTAATTTTTACATTATTAGTTTGTTTAAAAACAAAGCTGCAACTAAGCTAATTCCTCGTCATAACATCTAAGGAACAATAGATAAGCTAGTTGCTATGTAGGTGACCTACTCAAGATAAAAACACTCTACGCCCTTATGTAAACAACGCCTTAATGCCTCGCAATTAAATTTCTTATCGTGCACGAAATCCTTGAAGAAGCAAACTCTAGTAGTAGAGAATCCTCTCTTCAGTGTTCTCTCCCTTGAATGAATTCAATGAGGGAGGCCAACAATATGTGCAAATGTTTATGCCTTTTTGTAGAAAGATTCAATGAAGGAGGCCAACAATATGTGCAAATGCCTATGCCTTTTTGCAGAAAGTGTGAAAATATCATTAAATATCAAAATAATTTTCCAGCAAAATCACCTTGACTGTATGGATTTTGCATGTAAATGTTTACACCTAAATCTCTGAACTTCATTTTTCTCATGCTCTTTTTGGCCACCGCATCAATTGGTATTAGCTTAAACTGGCAAGGTTGGAGGGTCTAATTCCCAAAGTTCTGCAGTTGCATTTGTTTGACATGGAGGGCTTTCATTTGGAGGAATTTGATGACATGGACGACTTTTGTTTGGAGGACTTTGATAGTGGAAATTATAGGACAAATGAGTGTTAGTTTACCTTCGACGGTTGATGCAATTAGTTGTGCTACTTAGGGTGGATGAAGCTCCAATGCCTCTCTCTCTACCATAGATGAATGGATTTCAAATTTATATGAAATTCTACACATGCTCTAGTGCTTAAGGGATCTTAACCTAAGATTGATGGGTAATTCCTATCCTTGACTGGGTTGTTCGTTTAACACACCAGGCCATCACCAAGTACCAAAGATGTCATTGACATTTCCCCACATTTTAGTAATGAAATGCACAAATGAGTTTTTGTTGTAGGTTTCTAGGAATACAAATAAAAATGGCTTATCAATGGTTGCATCGTGGAGACTTACTACAGAGGCATATCAGTTAGGGTTTCAATGTCTATAGGGATATAATTGATAAGCCTATGAGTAACATCAAAGTAATGCTTCGACGATTTCGCCTGGTGTTAGACTACTCCGTTAACGAGGCTAACCTCTTCCAGTGATTGCATTCCCGGTCTCGGGAAACCCATTCCCTAGTCCCACAAGATATTATTCTTGTGTCAACGTCACATCTCTACCTCTGCCTCTGCTATTGTCCTACCTCTCTCCTCTGCCTAGTATAAGCGATAGACTACTCCTAGATACATATATGAACCCTTGTGCAAAATCTGTGTTCTGCACATCTTTTGGTTGAGTGTTCGAATATTAAAGTGGAAAGATTGGTGCTACGAATTTGAGTCATTCGGTTTGAGATTAAGATTTTCTTTGCATGAGTTGTGTTCAGTGTTTGGTATTTTCCGCATCAACTAGCTATAACAGGCGTTGCGAGCGAGATTGGAAAGCGTAGGAAGCTATGCATCTACAGTTCTTTTGGTCATTGTTATGATTATGCTAGGAACAATAATGGTTGCAGTAAGAGATGTGGCTACACCATCTCCCAACCCGACCCGACAATGGAGAAAGGAGCTGCTTCAATGCGTTTCATTCCCTCTCGGTTCGTTGCCCTGATCTTCTCATTCATCCCTTTCTTGGCTTCTTGATTTTAGTGAGAACTAGTGCAAGTTCTCTAGTTCAATTTTTTATTATTAGGGAATTTAGCTATTCTTATTCTCTTATATATATTTTTGATATGTATACAACACGTTACATGGTTTTCTTGATTGGTTGTTTAGCAATTTAGAAAATAAGTGTGATCTGTTCATGATCCTTTTAAGATTTCAACAAATAAAAATTGTTTGATAATGGTGTGGTAGATTGATGGTCTCTTTGTTGTTTTAAGGTTATTTATGAATTTATTTGAACAGTATGGTGTTATTTGTGGAGAGTACTTTACATTTTCTATGAAAGAAAATATGTTATTTGGTTTAAGGAATTGCTTCACATGAAATCTTTTCCAACATTGATTCACTTGAATAGTGTGTTGAGTTTTACTTTAGAAATTAATTTTAACAAGCTTTCAATTGATAAGTTTAATAACGTTTCAATTAAACAATTCAATAATGTATGATAATTATTCAACCACATTTTTCCTGAATGATTTCCTCTTCAAGGGATATTTTCAAGTGTAAGAGTGTAATTTTGTTCTTACAGTTTCTGAAACTAAACCATAAATATGTGAGAAATCCCCTCATACCACAAATAAAAAAGTGAAGGTGAATTTATCTTCCGGCATATATATCCATATTCTTGAGCATGGTTCATTATATTTTATCATATTTACCTCTCATCTATTTACTTGAGTGTAGGTTTTTCTTGTAGTAATCTTTCCTCATTGTCAAGATTCGGTGATCGATGTCTAACTATGTTAGATTTCATATTTTTCTGGGTTAAAGAAATAAAAGTTCAATCATATGTCATTTAATCAATTTTTGTGAACATCGAGCCTATTCAAAATGGAGGAAAACCCTTTATCAGCATTCCTAATGATCACTCCTACAATATTGGGAAATTGCAATTGTGACAATCAAGTGTTACAATTTAGTAAATTTTGTAAATTTTCTACCTTTTATCTCCGACCATGTGTAGGGTAACAATTCTAAATCCAAAATGGAATTTGTGGGGTTAGGAATATCTAGTGTTTTTCCCAAGCAAGGACAATGTTAGGCTTTTGTGGATTATTGTAGGCGATGTGCTATAGACGTTCATGCATACCTCGACAATACAAAATTACAATTTTGACTATTAATTTTTACATTTGAGTGGATTTTAACATCGCAAATAGATTCAAGGGGTCCCTGAATCCATTTGTAGTGTTAAAATTCAGTAAAATTGTACTAATTCTCATGTAGACAGATTCATGAATGACCCCCTGTGTCACTCAACAAGTACATTTTATTTTTTCCAATACATCTAATGTACTAGAGGCTAAGTCGAGCTTCAAATATTCGTCATTTCCTGTTCTGTGCATTGTCATGTCTTGTCCTTTATACCATCTCATTTATCTCATCACAGTGGCTATGCCTGTATCTTGTTTGACCCTTTTGATAGTTGGTTGAAGTTTCGACATGCAACAGTCTTTTACGTCTTTTTAGTGAAATTCACCAAGTTTGCGTCCTTTGTTAATTCATCGATTTTACCTATTTTCTAGTCTTCTCATCATGATTATGTTCTGAATGTCCAAAATTTTCCCTATGTACCTATTTCAAGAAAATCCAATGGCCTTTTTTTAAAGCAAAAAAAAACAACCCTAGCGATCCCTTACCATGTCTACAACATCAATTCATCGATAAATCTTGTTTCGAATTATGCAATCTCCATGCTTAGTCCCCAAGTCTACCCTCATCTCTCTCCAGATGAAACTGGAATGGCTCTAATGCCCAGAAATCAAAGGCAGTGATGTTGTTGCTACCATGATTGCGTCAGGTTCAGTCTTCATAAATCATAGCTAATGTTCACTTTATCCTAGCAGGTTCAAGCATTCAGATATGAGGTCTATTAAATTTCCATTCACCTCATACCTTAATCATAACACCATAAGCACGATTCCATCAAAACAATATCATCATTGGAAATAGAAAACTAAAATAAACATGAAAACAATATCTTAATGAACAAAACTATATAATGACCTCAACATTTTCATATCACCATTTTGGACATTGATATATGTACACAACATCAACATGATACAAAGATACAATTAAAACATACCATGTATGAAAATTTTGGGCATATTGCAAGTCCATATATAATCAATATTAAATCTTGAACATACACACAATTTCCTAAAATATCCTTATCATATATACATTTATAAACCAAAAAATATGCATAAATATCAATTAAATCCAAAAGTTAATAGAATTTCATCTATGACAAACCTATGATCCAATAAAAATAACCATGCAATAAAAAACAACCATACTCTATGGATTCAAAGCAATATTTTTTTCATCCAACAAACAATAACAAGAATGATGTGGGTTAATTGAACTAGTTAATGAAAACAAAGATATGGGATCAAGCCTCAAGCAATATCCATCTTCAACAAGATATATAGAGCTAAAGAATATGAATATTGTTGGTACAATTATATAATAATAATTTTGATCATTTACTTTTAGAAAGCATATATTTTTATTAGTAATGAAAGACATAGGATTTTTTTATTAGTAATGAAAGACATAGGATTTTTTTATTAGCAAATGAAAAATATATAATTTAAATAAATTTGGCTTTCCACCATTTATATTTTCCATCTATTTGGTAACTTATGCCAACCAAAAATTGGAGTGCAAATAAAAAATTATTCTAACTTCAATTTCACGGGTTATGAACAATATGACTGGCTCACCACCGAAGGGTTTGCAATGAATCTGGTTCACTTCTTCCATCAAATTCTGTAAGCACGCATGCTATCAGTTGTATAAGTTAATTCTTGGCAAAGAAATAGATAAAATATTTCAAATTATCCTTGAATTTGGAATATTTGGGACGAGATTGGTTCGGTTCGTAAAGAGTGAGTAGAATTTGATCTGATTTAGCGTTTAGTAAATCAGGGTTTTCGGTTTTTCTCTAAATTTGGAGACGCCTCTCACTCTGTTTCTATGCCAGGATCCACTGCTTCTTCAATGAGTTGGATATCAGTGGACCCATGTATCCATATCACATATCCGTATATAAAGGTAGTTGGTTAAGCTAGTTGGTCCCTCTTATTTCTCTTTTGCAGGACAATGATCAACTGTCACTGGATCCAGATCTTAAATTACTAAGATTTATGCAGGGAGATAATTATATATTATTTATTTAGACCCTCCCTTGAATTAGATTAGGTGAGAATTAAAAATTACTAAGACATGGATCAAAAATGAAAAGGAGGAGAAGTATCCATTGGCTAGGACAAATCATTGTGGAGTTCTTCATTTTTTTTGAAGAGGCAAAAAAGTGTGTGGTATGCAACTCCAAATTTGCACACAATTGAGGGATGTTTTGTCCAAGGAAAACCAAAATCATTGTGGAGTTCTTCATTTTTTTTGAAGAGGCAAAGAAGCGTGTGGTATGCAACTCCAAATTTGCACGGAATTGAGGGATGTTTTGACCAGGGAAAACCAAATCTATCTATATTCTATTTTCTCTTTCAGAGGATGCTGCTACAGTATGTGAAGTGGGCCGAGTCACTGGTTGGGTATTCACCTTGAAAGAAACCCATATTTCAGTCAAATCATGGGCTTTGGTGGATTTAAGCTACTTATGGTGAAAACCAAATCGATTTATATTATCTTTTCTCTCTCAGAGGATGCTGCTACAATATGTGAAGGGGGCTGAGTCATTGGTTGGGTATTCATCTTGAAAGAAAGCCATATTTCAGTCAAATCACGGGATTTGGTGGATTTAAGCTGCTTATGGTGAAAACCATACCCTTCCAAAGGAGTTCCTTCCTCTTCTTCTGATACATCATATTTATCTTGGGTTGCATTCTATAAGAGTTACTAGAGTAATCTCATGGATCCTAAACTATGGCCATTATGTTTTCTAGAGGGTGCATTTACAGAGAGTATCCTTTAATATAACAAGAAGAATGGTGGTGTTTCTAAGGAGGGCACATTCAATTTTAGTGACTCATTCTATTCTGGAAGGGCATGAGCATCTGGTTAAATTATACTTTTCAATATTTAGTAGGGTATGGAACAAACACAAATGGTAAAGCCCTCATTTTCATAATATGAGTGAAGCCCGTATTATTTGTTAGGTGTATAGATTTCGATGAGGGGAAGACAATTTTGACTGAGAAAACAACATGAATGATATGGATCTATCTTCTCCTAATTTTCCAAAGATATAAAATTTCGCAACAATGATAACACACCATTGTCACCCCTATTTTTCTCTTCAGTTTGCTTGTCAAAGGACAGGAAATTGATGAGCCATTTGCTTGGTGTCACTGAGAAGATTCATTGTCCAGTATTATCAAAATCAGTTGCATCGTCATCTCTCGACCCTCCAATGGACACCCCTGGAGAGGATATCTCTTCTGAAACCCTGGTAAGTTTGCATTTGAATTCTAAATTATGCATTTATTATTCTTCCATTCTGAAATTGCTTCCACTTTCTCTACTTTCTTCAATTACTAAAAATATGTCCATTGTGAAAAACAACATGATTTCTTTTCAGCTTTCAATTGGATAAGTTAGTTGTCCATGGTGAATTTGTTTTTGGGGCTCTCTCAATATGGATTTTGCATTTTCCCATTTTAAGTTCTTACATGACCTCATCCATTTGAAACTTTATGCCATGATAGTGAGGCAGACCAAAGTAGGAAAAAAATGTGGTGAACAACTTAGTGCTCTGTTTCCCATACCAGTGAACCACCAATTCTCCATTGACACGAATATACATTTTTTATGCAATTATGTTATGAATTGGAGAAATAATGTCCTAGCCCCAATAAACACCTTCAACATCTTACAGAATTTAACAACATAATAAAATTAACCTAAAATAAAGCTAACCATACCAAATAAATATTCAAAACCAAGAAGGCTATGTTGTTGGTGATGCTCTTGATTGTGTATAATGTACAAATATAGGGGTTGTGAGGACAAGTAACATTTCTAGATCGACTTAAAAAAAATATTGAGGATCTGTGTTAATATAAGATTAATTTTCTTTTAAAAAATGGAAACAAATATAGATCTACTAATATAAAGATGACACTTATTTGCATAAAGAGGATTGTTTTTCCTCCAAGTGGAAAAATGGTTGAAAACAATTGTTAGCAATTACATGGGAGCTAATATTTTTATCTTGTAGCAGTGAGAATGCTTCACTTATAACGTAATTAAAAGCGAACTATATCAAAGAGACAAAATAGAGAAAATGGCATGAATTATTGCATGATTTCCATATTCAAAGGAAAAGGGGGGAAATGTTTCTCCATGGGTTGTGACCCATTCAAATAGGAATAATTAGATGGGATAGTTTAGTTAGCCTAGTTTTTTCCTTTTAGTTTGAACCATAGGGTATTGTAATTGAACATCATACTAGTAGTACATATAGTCTCGTGTCTTGTAATTGAACATCATACTAGTAGTACATATAGTCTCGTGTGGATATAAGATGGTCTTGAACATTTTAATTGACAAAGTTTTGGAAGTCCCATTGAAGGGGGTATTTATCTGTCTTTGCACTGCTTGTTACATGTACAAGTAACTACATAAGTAGTATTTATTATGACACTGATTGGTGCAGTTACAGAAGTAGCAAAGTAGGATTTTAGCCAATTCTTAAGGTAGTTTCCCTTCAACTAATTTGATAGAACTTGTAGGATTCCTTTATCACCTTTGACTACTTATTGTTACAGAACATGATTGGTGTCTAGAGAATTGTTCCTCTCTTTTTCAAGATCATTTTGTTTTTCTCCAAAAAAATGTTATTTTAGTACATGTCCCATTTCTAGAACTACATAATACAAGAGACAAAAGACATGTTGATCGTCCTTATTATTAACCATAAAACATGGCCAAACCAAAAACCAATATTAAGGCCTATATGATGATACCAAAACAGAATCTTTCAATTCAAAGAAATAAACAGAACACTGATATCTTAGGTTTGGCTTTATAGCCTAACTTGAAACAAAAAATTGAACTAAAGTTTGCGGACAAAACATGTTTACATTCCTCGAGGAAATCTTATAAACAAATTGAAACTTCTATAAAAAGTTGAATTGAATTTCAACATTGTAATATGTTTGTAATTGTAATTTTTGGATTGTAATTGAATTTTAATATGATTGCGATATGATTTTCAAATTTCACATCATCTTTTCAGTATGAAGAAGATGGTTATAATGGTTGGCTTGTACCTTCAGTTTTTCAAAATTTAGTGAGGTTGGATTATGCTTGAAATCAATATATGGTATTTTGTTTAGCTAAGATTAGGTTTTTGCTAATCCAATAGAAACCTTGAATTGGTGTGAGTCATTTTTTGTTGTTTAATCCAAATTCTAGTTGTTGAATATGCCAGATAGAGGGATGCACTTGTTAATTTGTTTCATGAGGTTTGAAATTGAACTAGTTTGAAATTCAATGCATTTTATGAGTTCACAACTTCACCCTTCATCACTTAGGAATTTAGTTTCCATATCTGAATTTATATGGTGTTATTAGTATTTCATTCTGAAACAGAGTATGATTAGTTTGATGTGGCAAAGGAGAAATTTCAGTAAGTAATGAATCCAAAGATAAGGGTAGAGTGTATACTTGGCATTGTCATTAATCAAACTCACAAATGGAGATTTGTGTTAAAATTCCTTTTCAATATGGATTCTTGTAGCACAAGGGTATTCCACAGAATGTTAGACTAGGCCAAGGTAGATGAGAGTTTAAATATGTGTTCCTTTTGTAAATGAAAGGAGAGATCACATACAATGAACAAGTATTTAAGGTCTGCAATCTCATGAGATTCATTTAATACATAGTACATGCATAATGACTGTAATTCTCACTAGTACTTTTATGCCTAGCATATTGCAGGCTTTAGACTTCGTGGTCTGGGAAGCCAAAACACATGGCATCAGAGTCATACTGAGATTGGTAAAAAACTACAAGGATTATGGAGGAAGGCTCCAATACGTTCAATGGGGACACAAAGTAGGGTTAAATATCACCTCTGATGACGATTTCTACACTAATCCCACTATGCAAAGGTTTTACAAAAACCATGGGAAGGTAATTATGTATTAACCCTTTCAAGGTCAAGCACCTAGGGAGTTTGTACCTTTATTTGCTTAGTAACAATTAGGGATTGGATAGAAATTATCTTTTTGAGTTCTATCATGATTTTACCCAGGTAGAATTACTCAAACTTTCCATTTTCAAACCTGGTGAATTGGATTTCCATGGGAGGGTTTTAGATTTTTTTGACATCGCATGAAAATCCAATAACTTTTAAGTGTTTAAAAATCAAAACCTTAAATGTGTAGAACATGATTTTAGGTGAAATTGTAATATATAAAAACTCCCTATTCATAATTCCAAGTGGAAGTATGATTAAAATTCATTATTCTAGTTGGAAGTGTCTCCAAAAATTGGGGATTTCGGACTACAATAGTTTAACCTAAGTCATCAAGAATTTTGAGTGCAAAGACCGGAAACAACCTTCTCTCTTGCTTCAAAAAAATCATGCACTGGTGCATTGACAGATGGGGAATTTTTACCATTTTTTATTTTCAAAATCATGACATAAGTTTATACAGTGTACTCAGCTCAGTGAGTGAGAAAAATAGAAAAAGGAGATCACATAATCTTGGTTACATTCTATGCTCTGCAATGATTAGGTTGATTCATGTACTTTTGGTTCTCACTTTAGTTCATGCTTCTAGCATGTGATAGAAATTTATATGCTTTCTGTCATTGTTTATATTTGTTTTTGGCATGGAAGTTCCTGAGAATCAAATTATGTAATCATTCTTACTTTCTTTGTATTTCTCTCACACTAATCTGGCTTTGGCTTTTGTCTACCTCAACTTATTTCAAATTCATGTCATTATTTCATTTTTAATTTCTTACAACTGAAATCGGTTGGAGAGTTTTATGACCTTAATGAAATAAATTAGAAAAAATTTGAAATCTGTAATAAATCCCTTTGAATTAACATTGAAATTATGTTTTTATTATCATCTCAATGGCTAGTAAATCCCATGTTGAGATGAATATCCTAAATGCAAGTTTTTTCTTTACCTGTCACATTCAACTAATACTTGAATCATTCTTATCAGTCACCCTCTAGTTTGTTCCTTAGACCATGACTGCACATCATATCATGCAATATAGCACTTCATTGCGCAGTCGTTTTCCTCCTCAACTAATTGACCCCTAATCTCTGATAAGACATTACCGAGTCACAATCTTGTTATTTCTTGTTTGTGTCATTCTGTCAAGTGTAGATTATTATATGTTTTCTATACAGTGGCAAACTAATATTTTTTCAAAAGATTTCAAAAATACAGTCTAGTTTTCCTAAGCAGACAATCATTGTATCCTATGGAGGGTTCTTCACAAATAAGATTTCTCTTTCTTGTTTCATCTATTTCATTTTTCATTATTCTTCAGCAATGGGATTATGCTAATTGTGCTGATGCTGAAAGTAGTTTCGTGAAGAGAAAAGGTAGGAAATTTGTTGTGAACGGAAGCCATCTGTATGTAAATGGATTCAACTCACATTGGATGATGTTTGTAGCAACAAACATAACAGATAGACAAAATGTTACCTCTATTTTTCAACAAGCTCCACCTCATGGTCTAACTGTTGCTTGTACATGGGCTTTCAATGATGGAAATACATATAAAGCATTACAAACTTCTTCTCATGTATACAATGAACAAGTATTTCAGGCTGCAATCTCATGAGATTCATTTAATACACAGTACATGCATAATGACTATAATTCTCACTAGTAATTTTATGTATGGCATATTGCAATATTTGCACTCCGTGGTATGGGAATCCAAAAATCATGGAATCAGAGTCATGCTGAGCTTGGTAAACAACTACAAGGATTATAGAGGAAGGCCGCAATACGTTCAATGGGGATGCGAAGAGGGGTTAAATGCACCTCTGATGACGATTTCTACACTAATCCCATTATGAAAAGGTTTTACAAAAACCATGCCAAGGTAATTATGTATTAACCCTTTCAAGGTCAAGCACCTGGGGCGTTTGTACCTTTATTTGCTCAGTAACAATTAGGGATTGGATATAAATTATATTTTTGAGTTCTATCATGATTTTACCAAGTTAGAATTACTCAAACTTTTCATTTTCAAACCTGGTGAATTGGATTTCCATGGGAGGGTTTTAGATTTTTTTGACATCACATGAAAATTCAATAACTTTCAAGTGTTGAAAAACCAAAACCTTAAATGTGTAGAACATGATTTCAGGTGAAACTGTAATATATAAAAACTCTCTATTCATAATTCCAAGTGGAAGTATGATTAAACTTCATTATTCTAGTTGGAAGTGTCTCCAAAAATTGGGGCTTTCTAACTGCAATAATTTAACCTAATTCATCAAGAATTTTGAGTGCAAAGAACAGAAACAACCATCTCTCTTGCTTCAAATCGGGAAGATGGATTAAAGCTTAAAGCTCCAGTTTTTACAGTGGCATTAACTTTGGATTTATTGACGTTTTTTTGGCAGAAAGTAGTGACCAGAGTGAACAGTATCAATGAACCCCGTTTCCATACTGATACTTCTAGAAGGACATTGAAGGTCAAACAACATATAAATCTTGCACTAGCTTGATTGTTTTATTAAACTACATATTTTTTTCATTGGGTTTTTTATAATGTTCTTTTCAATTTCATAAATGGATAAAAGAAATGGCTAAGTACGTGAAATCAATTGATAGAAACCATCTTGTTGAAGTCGGCATGGAAATATTTTGTTGCAACTCAACACTTGAAAGAGTTAATCAGACAAACCCAGGGGGATACGAGGTGGGAACAGATTTCATCACCCATAACAAGATTCGAGTGATCGATTTTGCAACTGTTCATGCCTACCTAGATTCCTGGTATATTTAGTAGGTTAAATCTAACATTTGATTAAATATTGAACAGAGTAGGGTCCAAGTCACACAAATTTTGGATTGATTGATTTAGGTTAGGGGATTGAGAGCCCAGATATTTTTAATATACTAATGAGGATTTGACATCCAATATATCTTTGTCCATTATAATGTTCTTACTGCATTATATTGATATCGATTCAACAAGCTGAATGGGTTATATGAAGGGACACAAATTTCCTTCTTAAAAAGGTGGATGCAAACCCATATAGAAGATAAATTGAAGAAACTAGTGCTATTTGGTGAATTTGGAAAATCATACAAAGACCCATGAGATAGCACGGGCTCAAAGGGACAAGTTTTTTTGTAAGGTCTATGAAAAAATTTACACTGCTACATGAAGTGGAAGAGTGGGGGGAGGGGGCTTATTTTGGAAACTAATGGAACAAGGAATGGATTCATCCACAGATGGGTATGATATCGTCTAGTTTGAAAATGCGTCTATAGCAGCAATTGTTTCTGTACAGTCCAATCGATTGTCTGCTCTAAGTCGTTGTCATTTTGGGTCTGATCCAGAAAGATGCCTACATCAACCATAGATGTTTGCAGGATTTGCAGTGGATGCATAGATAGTGTAGCTCATGTCGTCTCTCGGATGCCTGGATGCGAGGGACATCTGCACACCTGCACGAGAAAAAGGAGTAGATGACGAATATAGAGAAATAAATACAAAACAATAGGGGGCGGCTTCTCATTCGCCATTGACAGACGACGAAAAATCGAGTAGAGTCACCCCTTAAGAACACCTTCGATGTAACAAGTGCAACAATTCCATCACTTGGTATATTTTCATTCAACTTTTGTTCTTTTGTTATATGAAATACAACCAGGCCACGGTCAGATGGAAGCAAATAAAGAGCAACTTCAACTTCTAGGAGCTCCTCATTTTGAACCTGTCATTGATATCAAACAATCTGAGCCAATTCAAGATGTAAAAGCTCTTTGACTCTATTAATCCAAAGTACAACTTAACTATAATAAGCATATGACCATAATAATAATCAAACTCAAATAAAAAGATTTGTTGTAGCTTATTGTTTCATTTCATTATAATAGTTAGTTATCACCCTCCTCATTGTAACAGAGGTCCAGTTTATCTCTTGCAGCTTGGTAAATTCACTTTGTTTTTAGGGCCCATTTCAGGTGTACAATGTGTGGTTCACTAGACTAATAATTTTTAAAGGCTGATATGATGTGCAAAATTTATGTGATTACTGAATAAATTATTTAAGTGGCCATTTCTTTTACTGCTAGATTATCCCTGCTTTAGCTGTAATTATGTCCATTTTGTGATGCATCCCAAGAAGACTTCACTTCATCTGCTCATGATTTTTTATTCTAACCATTTTCTCATTGAATTCGATGTGAAATCTCTTGCAAGATCTTGTGGTTCAATGTCATGTGTTACTGCTGGTGGTTCAATGTCATGTTACTGCTCATAAATGACAATGTGATGATAGAAATTCGACATTACAACCAGTATTGAATTTATATTACTAGAGCACTCTATATGGCTAAGTTGTTTTGGAAATGTTTCAGCAATATCGACAAAAGAATATTCAGCATTTTGATTTCTGCTTAAAACATTGCTGACAAAAATAGCGTGGCAGTTGTATCCATCTAGGTTATGCTTTCAACATTTTGCTTGCCATGCATTGAAACATATAGTTTAAACTTTAAAGGAGCATTGATTCTATATAAATGTTGTTTCAGGTTGAGATTCATACGATTGATGGTTTGGTGAAGGAGTATATGACAAGGTGAATAGTTTGATGATGGACATGCTTTTTTGGTTGCATAATCTGGATTACTGGTTGGCTAATGGAATTCCTTCTGCAATATAATTAGAAATAAGTTGCTTTTAGGAATTACAGTAATGTGTTTGAATTTGAAGTGCTATCTTGCAAAAATGTGGAATTATGAATCTAGGTGCGAGTATTCAACACCTTAAATGAATGCTCAAGAACAATATAGGCAAAAGAATATTCAGCATTTTGATTTCTGCTTAAAACATTGCTGACAAAAATAGCGTGGCTGTTGTATGCATCTAGGTTATGCTTTCAACATTTTGCTTGCGATGCATTGAAACATATAGTTTAAACTTTAAAGGAGCATTGATTCTATATAAATGTTGTTGCAGGTTGAGATTCATATGATTGATCGTTTGGTAAAGGAGTATATGACAAGGTAAATAGTTTGATGATGGACATGCTTTTTTGGTTGCATAATATGGATTACAGGTTGGCTGATGGAATTCCTTCTGCAATATAATTAGAAATAAGTTGCTTTTAGGAATTACAGTAATGTGTTTGACTTTGAAGTGCTATCTTGCAGAAATGTGGAATTATGAATCTAGGTGCGAGTATTCAACACCTTAAATGAATGCTCAAGAACAAACTTTTTATAATTTCCATTTTATGGTTGTAGGTTGAGCTTCATAGCCTTGTGGAATTTTGAATCTCGGTGTGAGTATTCAACACCTTAAATGAATGCTCGAGAACAAACTTTTTATAATTTCCATTTTATGGTTGCAAGTTGAGCTTCATAGCCTTGATGGTTTGGTTGAGCTGTTGAACTTTTAACAATGCTTGGTGTCCAAACATCATTAGTTTATTAAAATATTCATACCAATATAAGATATTATATTGGAGGAATAAAACATTGCTCTAAATTATTGGCTACGTCTTTGTGCACACCACCCAATCTCTTTCAATATATATAAGAAAGATCAATTTGGAGGAAACTTATTTTCACTTATGTGATGATTTAGAAGTTTGATGTAACTTATTTTCACTTATATTCCTAAATTTTATTTCACCACATAAACTTATATTATCTACACACAACTTTCTCTCATTTTTTGAAACATATCTAAGTTCTCTTCAGTGTTTCATTTCCCCCAGTTTACTGCTATGGCATTTATTGTGTGCTTAGGCAGTGGTGCATTGACAGATGGGGAATTTTTATGATACTAACGAATTATATCCTTGCATTCATCATCTAGCACACAGTGTCTTAGAATTCTATAATTACCATCTTATAAACTGTCCAACAAATAACTTATAATTTGCAACCTTAACTACTAGATGGCGCTTCTGGATGGCAGAGTAATGTGTAGGGGCTTAACCTGTAGTTAAAAAGAAAGCAATTTCCTCCAAATAATCAGGGATGGATTCAACCCGAAAGAGATAAACATCTGGGTGTTTCTCGTCTACTACTCCCCCCCTGACTCACCTGACTAAATTTTTTACAAATGACCAGGACCCACATTATTTCTCCTTGGCTTAACAACAACCTCAAAGGATAACTCCTAAAAAGAGCAATCACCATCTGCCTATTCAACCTTACAAAATAGGCCTGTTAACTAAATACTTAATAAATTAATGGTCTATATAGAACGGAAAATTACCTCCCAATAGGTAACGGTTAAACTTATGTAAAGCATACACCATAGCAAGCACTTCCCTTTCAGTGGTGGTATAGTTACGCTCTACTTGAGACAATTTCCTACTTGCAAAATAAGCAGGATGATATAGATCCCCTTGAAATGGTTGTGCAAGCACTAATCCTAAGGCTATATTGGATGCATCTACATGTACATTAAATTAAACACTCTCATTAGGAAAGATTATAGGATCACTTCCCAATTTTGCCTTAAACACATCAATGAAAAGTAGCATCGCATTTAGGGGTCCAACAGAATACTTTTTGTCTTTCTTTAGCAACTTCTCCGTTAGTTCTGTAATAGAGGCATAGTTGCGGAGAAATCTCCTGTAATAGCCAGTATGGCCCAAAGTATAGTGCAACGTCTTTACACTGATCAGGTCCGGCAAGTGAAAAATGACAGCAATCTTGGCCAGATCTACCAAAGCTCACTCCTTACATACAATGTGGCCAGGCAGTGTATCAAATGGTGTACAAAAAATACACTTCTTCAAGCTAAAGGAATATATTTAGCTGCCTACAACGATCAAACACGAGTCTCATCATTGCAATAGAGTCTTTCAGTCAACTGTACACCGTCCAATCATTCAAAAAGACTTCCAAAATTAGTGGAGATAGCCCCGGGAGGCTGCTATCATAATGCGGGAAAAGAAAGTAGGGGCATTCTAAAACACAAAGGGCATCACATTATCAGCAAAGAAACCACCCTATTCTGTAGTAAAGGTAGTATTCTACTTCTGATGATCAAATTGAGTTCTCTCCAGCTTTGCCCTATGCCTAAACAACACTTTTGGACATTATGAAATTATGTAAAGCCCACAGGCTTAATGGCAAAGCTTATGCACAAATCTGGCCACCCAGGAATGCAATTGGTTATTTGTTTCACTTAGTAAACTTCCTTGTGGAAACTATATATGCATCATTTGCGAGGCTTATGCTGCCTCACACGCAACAAAACCAAAATTGCAATTATTACTTCTCACCTCAGCGTGACACCACTCAACCACATGGTATACATCCTATCCATAAATTGAATTATCTTCAATGGGAGAATCCTCATTAGTCTATTTTTGACCGAGCACTTGGAGCCCAAAACCCTAAATTTTATTATGTTTCAGGTTTTTACCCAGTAGCAATAGCTAAAGCATGGTAAGCTTAAAACGTGGAAGTAGTTTTCTCGTTTTACAAACCTGTTCCAAGTTTTGGTACATACCTGCCCCTACCTCCTTAGGCTTTGGCTTTGTACCTGAGACCAATAGCACAGGAAACAATACAGATAGTAGCACCAAAGCAAGCATCCGAGCTAGTTCCAATAGATAAAGAAACAGATGGAAGGGTGGCAGCCCTGACCGATATGTTAGTTAGTAGGAAGGCCAAGCACGCTTTGAGGGGTGGCAGCCCTGACCGATATGTTAGTTAGTAGGAAGGCCAAGAACGCTTTGAGTAGCGATCTGTAGCATAAATTCAAAGCTCAGCTTCAGAGGATTGTACCTACATTGGTGTTATTATATTCTGTGATGAGGTCCTTCAGTCTTGGTTCTCTCTCTATGCCGATATTATTGGCTTGTCCTCTCCATGGTAGCCACATGTGAAAAAAGTAAGTAGACATGTTGGAGCAACCTAAGATCATGAAGTAGCCATCCATTCTCACTTGGTAGAGAGCGAATAGCCTTATTTATAATTATTTCATCATTCCCACAATTTGAATTATTTAAGCATCCCCGTGATTATTCTAATAGTAGGGGCAGTCTCTAGATCTCAAATGCTATGATTCTTAGTCTGTCTGATATAGCTGCAGGAGCAACTCCACATTATTTCCTAAGGGAGGGCTTAAAAAAAACAGAAGAGAGACCACAACCAAGGTAGTATACTAGTTGAGCCTGATCCCTTCTACTCATGGGGGGAAATAGGATAAGCTAAGCCAACATTCACATCATACTAAGCCAAGTTAGATCTTTCAAACGTTCCTTCTCATTCGTGAATGAGATAGAGAGAATGATGGACCATTCAATGGAGGGATTGTTGGAAGGAAAGGCAATTGCTTATTCTATTGAGTCTAGTTAGCTAATGATAGGAATCTCTGAGCTTTCATCCGGTCAACAAGGTGGGATTAGCGGTCACTGCTTAGTTACCGGTAATCCAAGCAGAGAAGAGAAAACACTATTAGCCTTCATGCTACTCCGAACTAGGTGGGAACGCTACAACACCCTCAGGGATATATGTAGGTACCACACCGTTTCCTATCTCCATGATTCTATCCGCGTGAGAGGAAGGAGTAACTAGGAAATGCCAAACCTCCTCCATATGTTATTTCATATAGTACTACCCTCTCTCATCGGGTGCAAGAAAATATTTGAGATGTTGCAAGCTCAGGGATAGCTATAGTGGCAAATAGATGCTCTTGTTTACACACCTCGGTAGTTTCGGCAATCACCTATGCCTCCCATTCACGCCCACCTAACCTAACTCGTTCTTCTATATACAGGAGGGATTGGGTACTACTATAACCATTGTTGAGCCATTACCATAATCGTTTTACTTCTAATGGGATAGAGCTCCAATCCCTTGGAAAGTGGGTCACCTACACACATAGATTGTTGTTGGCATGATACCAGAATAACACTTAGTCGAATAGGTGCTGAGCCCAAACCTTGAGAAGAAGGAATCGTTGCATATGAGTAACAGCTACATCACAAATTTCTCTCATTTTTTGAAACATATCTAAGTTTTCTTCAGTGTTTCATTTCCCCACTTTACTGCTATGGCATGTACTGTGTGCTTAAGCAGTGGTGCATTGACAGATGGGGAATGTTTACCATATTTTATTTTCAAAATCATGCAGTAGTGCATTGACATATGTGGAATGTTTACCATATTTTATTTTCAAAATCATGACAGAAGTTGATACAGTGTACTCAGCTTAGTGAGTGAGAAAAATAGAAAAAGGAGATCACATAATCTTGATTATAGTCTATGCTCTGCAATGATCAGGTTGATTCATGTATGTTTGGTTCTCATTTTAGTTCATTCTTCTGGCATGTGATAGAAATTTATATGCTTTATGTCATTGTTTATCTATGTTTTTGGTATGGCAGTTCTTGAGAATCAAATTATGCAATCATTCTTACTTTCTTTGTATTTCTCTCATGCTGATATGGCTTTGGCTTTTGTCTGCCTCCACTTAATTAAAATTCATGTCATTATTTCATTTTGAAGTTCTGAAAAATGAAATCGGCAAGAGAGTTTTATGACCTTAATGAAATAAATTAGAAAGAAAATGAAATCTGTAATAAATCCCCTTGAATTCACATTGAAATTTTGTTTTTATTATCTTCTCAATGCTTAGTAAATCCCATGTTAAGATGAGTATTCTAAATGAATTTTTTCTTTACCTGTCACATTCAACTAATACTTGAATCATTCTTATCATTCACCATCTGGTTTGGTCCTTAGACCATGACAACACATTATATCACGACATATAGCACTTCACTGTGCAATGTTTTTCCTCCTTAACTAATTGACCCGTAATCTCTAATAAGACATTACCAAGCCACAATCTAGTTATTTCCTGTTTGTTTCATTCTGTCAAGTGTAGATTATTATATGTTTTCTGTACAGTGGTAAACTGATATTTTTTCAAAATATTTCAAAAATACAATCTGTTTTTCCTAAGCAGACAATCGTTGTATCCTATGGAGGGTTCTTCACAGATGAGATTTCCCTTTCTTGTTTCAGCTATTTCTTTTTTCATTATTCTTCAACATTGGGAGTCTACTAATTGCACTCATGCTTAAAGTATTTTCGTGAAGAGAAAAGGCAGGAACTTTGTTGTGAACGGAAGCCATCTATATGTAAATGGATTCAACTCATATTGGATGATGTTTGTAGCAACAAACACAACAGACAAACAAAAAGTTACCTCTATTTTTCAACATGTTGCAGCTCAAGGTAAGATTGTTTCTTGTATGTGGGCCTTCAACGATGGAAATACATATAGAGCATTACAAACTTCTCTTGGTGTATACAATGAACACGTATTTCAGGTCTGCAATCTCATGAGATTCATTTAATACACAGTACATGCATAATGACTATAATTCTCACTAGTACTTTTATGTCTGGCATATTGCAGGATTTGGACTTCTTGGTCTAGGAATCCAAAAAGCATGGCCTCAGAGTCATACTGAGCTTGGTAAACAACTACAAGGATTATTGAGGAAGGCCACAATACGTTCAATGGGGACGCGAAGCAAGGTTAAATATCACCTTTGATGACGATTTCTACACTAATCCCATAGTGAAAAGGTTTTACAAAAACCATGCCAAGGTAATTATGTATTAACCCTTTCAAGGTTTATACAACACTCTGAAATCTATGGTGGCTTATGCTTTGCAACACTCAGTCCGAAATCTTTCTCTTTCATGTATTTTTATATTGTCGGTGATAGATTGTTTTAAGAATGGCAAGGTTTGCTTACCTTATTTAAATTTTTCTTTGCTTGATTTCAAATAATGATATTTTTCTCATATAGTTAGGCATGCCAAGAGATATTCCATAAATTGGTTGATTTAATTGGAATCACATCCATCACAGAGGTCTTCCGTTCTCTATGGTAACGTGAATGGATATGCCAGATAGGGAAAATTGTACATAGCTCTCAGGAATTAGTTTATCATAAATACTAGTTACTCGTAAGTTGTAATAGTAATAATTATGTAGTTTGTAGATTTCTATCTATCATAAATTTATTTGAATATCATCATTGTCAAGCAATAACAACTTCTTAAAGGGTGCTAGCTCAATGGTAGAGCGCCTATCTAATTATAGGTAGAAGGTTGGTGGTTCGATTCCTCCGTGCCCTATGATAAATTTGGGACTACAAAAATGACTAAACTCGCATATATACGACTATTAGTGGCTAATTTCCAGTATCTTAGTCGTATTTAGCTTAGTCATTAATATGTTATCATCTAGGAATTTATTTAGTCATATATTTGGTCATTAATTGTTGCAATCAGTGACTAAATCAATGACTGAATCCGTGACTAAATCATTGACTCTCAATGACTAAATCAATGACTAAATAAGTCAAGTTATCAATGATTAAGTGAAATACGACAAGCTATAAATAGTGGAAATTAGCTACTATTAGTCGCTGACTCAAGAATAGTTGTTTATAGCCTAATTTTAGTTATTTTTTTAGTCATTAATTTCTCATTTTGTACTAGTGAATATTTAAATAATTCAAAAAATAAAAATTAATCAAACTATAGGAAAAACATTTGAAAAATAAAAAATTTAAATATGCCGCTCGAATTAATCCACCTAACCGATTCATATATATTCCATGTCGAAAACATAATGATTTGAAATACATTAATGTGATTTTTTCAATTAGATCTGACGGCTAAAAATCTTGAAAAAATACTATTTTACATAAGGTAACCTTCAAAGAGAATAATAAAATAATATAAATTATTTGAAATTTGAATCCGTGCCTCGACATGGAATAATAAGAAAGTGATCAATCGATGATTTGGAATTACATAGGTAACCTTCAAAGAGAAAATTATAAATGATTTGAAAATACATTAATGTTTTTTTTCAATATGGTTAAGAATATATATATATATTTTTAACTAAGGTAACTTTAAATAGAAGAATATAAACTGTTTGAAATACTTTCATATAATGTAAAATACGTTTTTAAAATAATTTTCAAAGTAAAGAATATAAATTATTTATACTACTTTAATATCATGTTTTTCAAATAAATCTCACAAGGGCTAACAATCACCAAAATACTTTATTGTCATTTTTAAAAGTAAATCTCCCATGGTCAAAGAAACAACATTGATACACCACCTACACATGATTGGATAAGCCAAATTACCATATTCATAAATATTTAGCACCATTTATGTTTCCTTAATGACTTGTACCTCGAAAATTTACTAATACTTTTGTAATTAAGGAGTTATAGAATTCCGAACAGAATAAGAGGGAAGAGGATTTTGTAAAACTAAGCTAAAAATATCAAAGATATCTCATCTCAAAATCCCAACACAGATCGAGATTTACCAAGGTCCAATGGAATAATTATAAATACAACAAAAATCATATTAATCCAATTATCAATTAACTAGTAGTCCATGACTGAAGTCGAGGTTATTAAACTAAATCTTTTAGATTTACTGTAGCCATCGTGATTTTGTCACGAGTCTATCTCATGATTGCACCACCTCTTCGTACGAGTATCTCTACCCGAGGCTAAATATTATTTTAAAATAAAACCTACTCTACTGAATTCAAATCGAGATTACAAATCTTTTACAACCAAGGAAACCATTAAAAAACCATATATGTGGCAATCAGACTCTTGTAAAATGGCACCCATTCGAATAACAAAAATCACGACCGAAACTATCATTAAAATCCAAAACTCAAATGATAAACTGGCGCAGGCCCTAGAGGGTTGTTTTTTATTTATTTGTATAAATAAAATCATGTCAGGTTTATCATTAACATCAAGAAAGCGCACAAATAAGAAACTGGTATAGACCCTAGGGGGTTGCTTTAAATTATTTAGATATCAAATTAAAACATACAGATTTCGAAACTGAGTGGTTGTACGTCCATCAAAGATGACATCTACTATTTCCAAAAAACTTAACTTGTAAATAGGTTCTAGAAACAATGATGACTGAAGTGGTGGTAATCCGATCGAACATGGAACCCACGCCATTCTTTTAATCCAAACAATATACACATAAAAAGATTTAAAAATGACGATGGAACAAAGAGGCTGCGAATCCCTCTTCACATTGTATAAAATCCTATAAGGGCTAAATAAAACTATAGTATACACTTGTATGAGATTAAGGTGAAATCATGGCTCCTACACTGCCACGAACCCAACCAATTTATGGCTAAATTGAACCAATGTTGCAGATGGGCAACATCCACATCATAGCCACCTGCATAATCACGCAACAAATAAATGTCAGGGTTGGATCAACAATAAATGTTTTTTCATAATGTAATCAGAGTAGAGGGTTGTTTTTTTTACTCACCTTAGTGTATAAAGAAGTGGGCCTTGGAGGAGGTGACTCTGTCGCCACCTTTGTTGATTTCCCTAAACCTACAAGCACCAACATTGTAGTTAGAACCATAATAAATTTTAATTGAAATACTAGAATTACTAAATGACTGGATACACTTACCTACCTTATCTGATTACAGAGAGGGTTAGGAGTCGGCTCCCCCTAGACGTCCTTATCCCTCTTGTTAGCACCGGAATTGAACCAAAGGTTGTGAAAGGGCTCGCTTCCAGGTAACAGTAGAACCACTTTAGGCTATGCCTTGGTCCCTGTGTAGTCAAAGAGGAATCTCTTGTTCATCACTCGAGTAGCTTCACATAAGGTTGTCAGTCTTGTGTGTCACCAGAGTCTACTCCACAAAGGATTTTCAATCAGCATAATCAGGGGGATAGGATCTTGAATGGGGAAAAGTATGTTGAGGAAGGTGCATGGAGGGATTATCGGGGAATAAGGGACCATGTGCAAATGGAGTCGAAACCTGCACAAGAAATGATTACAGATGGAAAGAATGATGAAAGGTAGCAAACGGAGGAAAGATAGCTGCTGATTTCCCAATCAAGAGATTTTAGCGCGTGTTTTAGAGGATAAGGAGGGACAGTCCATCACATGGAGCATTGGTGAGATGAATTCCATGTAAATTTAGAAGAACCATTGTTCATTCCTGGAACAGCAATCGGAGCATAACAAGTATGAATTCTGAACCACTATACCCTATGTCGTAGGAATGAAAAGCAATAAACAAAATGGAGTGGAAACAGGCAACACATTTACATGTAAAAGAAAGTACTTATTGGGAACAACAACAACACAGGAATCTCTGCTGTGAATGACAGTCTTCCACTACAATTTATTCATACACAGGTATCAAGCTTTACAAATGGGAGCCTCAGCCCGGGATTATTTCCCAATCCAATTCACTAACTCCTTTCTCCCTCTATCAAGAGCATTTGTATACAATCCTATTGCTAAGACTACCGAATAAAAAGTTGTTACAAGTCACCATCAGGTGCTAACAATGCAAAGAGTGGACTATCGCGATGTTTTACAAATAGAAACAAACATTATGGAGATGCAACGCGTGATAATGTGGGCCGACAGTGCAGAGCCTCCCACCATTCTGCTTCGTGAAAAAGATTCCCATGTGGCATTTTGACGATCTATTGCCCACACAGTTAGCTAGGGACCCATTTTGGGTCTCCTTGTCCAGCCGGGGGATGCTGATCAAACGCTGACAAGAAATCCCAATTCCTTTTCCCCACCATTCTCCTTACCTCATCCTCCGTCGAATAACACTGCTACAGGAGGAGGCTCGAGAAAGGGTGGCCAAATGCTTGGTGATGATAAGTGACTTAATAAGCTTATCATCCTTGTACTATCTTCCTCCTCCTATGAGGAGGATCTTTCCGTGAGCCATGTAGCCAGGTGTGTGTTTGACCTTCTCCTCGTCCACGACCAAGCCGCCAAGTGGAGACCCCACGAATGGTTTTGAAGGCTCTGGACCCATCTGATCCTAGTACGAGCATTCACTCCAACAACACTGCCACCACTGTCAGCTGGGACTTCGGAGGTTGTGACTGCAGCCGGGAGTGCCGGAGGGACATTGCTGGGATGTCCAAACCCATGTAATGCACATCCAAATACTGGGTTGTGTAGAAGTGAGTGAATCTCCCTTGGTATTTCACTTTTGTGCCCCAGTGGTTGGTGATTTTCTGGTGTGGATAACCAGAAAAAAGATTTCATGCCTGCCTACCAAGAGTACCCCTTGTCGTACTAATTTCTAGAACCACACAGTCATGGTTGTCTATGAAAGGCTTCGACACTTCTCGGAATTCAACCCTATATTTCTTATCATCTATATAGTTCCATGTCTCAAAGATCTTCGGAATATGGTGTTATATATTGTGAGCAGGACGGCTCAGGAAGGGCTATATCTTTAAAGTAGCTGCGATGGTGTCATGTGTGATGCCAGGGCGAAGATCTTCCTTCTTGATGTTCAATCATATCATCCGGTATGGTTTAGATTCCACACCGTTTACGCGGGGCTGTCAGGATGGTTCCAAGGGCTGTGGATTTGACTATCCCTCGCCCTTTCAATTACCTTGATGGTGGCATCGAGTTGTTCTAGTTTGTAGCATTGCTCGGAGTCGTGTAAATGTCAGGTCTGTCACCTCAGCGGATCAAACCTCTATCTCTCTAACGGCTTCCTCTGAAATGAACCATGTGCCATACTTGCAAACCGAGAAAACTGTGCCACTGGACGAGACTTCCACCTCAGGCGTAACCCGAATGGCATCGGAGGAATCAACCAATCTGCGACAAGGCAGATTACACATGTGAATTCCCCCTCCACTGTCATTTCCACACTGGGTGGGAGATCTGGACCTCGGGAGTCTTTCTTAGTTGTCCGATCAAAAGAATCTTCCATATCCGTCATCCACGTTTCGCTCATCCTGCCGCCAACCTCTCTCTTCTGAACACTGTGGGAAGATTGGATTGTGATATGTCCTGAGCCGTCGATCGAGTGGGCCCCTCCCTTTTTTACAATAGAGAACTCAAATATTCTTCTTTGCTAGTTCACCTTGCGAAATGAACCATAGCTATAGATCTATCCTCTTCTTTCATCGCATCCATTGATCTTTGTGACCTCTACACCTTTTCGCAATTTGATATTACGGTTTTACACGCAGAAGTATGGATTATGAAATTACTTTAGGCCATAGATCTGCCCTGGACTTCATCTCAACCGTTGAATGCCGTCGGTCTTTAACACGTTTCACACTTCGAGACAGAAGCTTTGATCGCGCAAGTTTTCTCGCGCGAAGTGGTTCAGAATCGTTGATCCTCCTTTGATCAATCGCAACCCTCGAATAGGGATCATGCCCAATGCTACAACACACCTGCCGCTTTCCTCGTTGAAGGATGGTCCCATGAGATTCAAGGGGCTGGTACCCTTACCGAACCTCTGTCAAGCCGTCGAATCAACTGCTAAAAATAGAGTGTTAACAACCGGCTCCATGAGGGATGTTATCCTCCCAGCGAGGTAGCAAAGAACCCCCATAGAACAAGTGCCGAATCCATTGGTCCACCTTCAGCTTTTCTTGGACACCTCCTTTCTACTTCATGCTACTGCTCCTGCGAATTCGTGCCACTCTTGCAAATCATGCTGGTGACTGTAAACCTATGCTGGTAACTGAAAATGAAAACAAACTGAAAACAACAATGAAGGAAATGCTCGATAATAACTGAGCTTATTTTCTCCTACCTACTTTACCTAACTTTGTACACAAGTCCAACTAAGTGAAATGAGACTTCCAGTGAAGCCAATCAAGCAACTGATCCCATAAACCAACTTTTTCTTCATGCTAGACCAAAACCAGAACTGAAGGACCTAATGGCACAAAGTTATAATAAAGAAATTGATCTTTACAGTAGAGATATAACCATCCATTACCACTACCAAGATTCTCCATGTACTCTACCACTGGATCATAAAAAACATGACAGCCTTTACAAAACTCTGTCATTTGCTTACCATGAGAAGGCTGTCCCAACTATAAATTCCCTTGCACACTGTCAAACTGATCTTCAAAAGAACTATGCAAGGAAAACACGTGACAATTTCCAGGTGAGAAATCGACAACTTCATCTAAAATTCCTGATTTCAAAACTTCATATTATTTATATGCTTCAACAGAAACATCATTCATTCTTCAATAGGATCGAGCAAATAGATTTCTTCTTGACAAAAAATTTCTGAATTTGAAAAACAAAAAGGAACATCCATTTGAGAACCCCCATCTTCTTCTTCATTATTCAACTCTTCATTGCATATTGTCGGTTTTTTGAAAGGTTGGGATTGATTACATAACTGCCCTTCTCGCCCATCATCCATTCCAAGAAAATTTATACATTCATCTACAATATTAAATTTCTGTTTGTGATATAAAAAATTAAGTCGCTTTTTTAACCACTCAAATGTAGGAAAACACAATGGCAAACAATCACTTTCAACATGTTCAGTTTCCACTAGGTTTTCATACTTTTGATCTTGGATTGCAATGAAGTTTTCTTGACTAACAGAAATTGTGACAGGATGATCATCTTCCTCAAGCAAGGAGATCTTCATATAGTCATGAAAGTCTTTATGTGAAATATGAATTTGATCAACATGTAGAGGTCTTTCTTCAACCACTATCTCAAAATCTGATTTCTCTCCACTTGCATTTTCAGAAAATGAACATGTGGAGGGACTACAAGACTGATATTTTCCAGTATTATCATCTTCTGTGTAATCAATCACACAAGCATTGTAACTTTTAAGAGATTTCAGTTGTGAAAAGGAATTTTCTGATTGAGAAGGGGAGGCCTTTTCTTGCAACAAAAATTGGGAAGTTGAATAATATGAGGAAGGATCTGATTGGCAGTCCCAACCTCTCTCTTGGTCACATAAAGAAAGAAAATAATGTTGCAAATCATCATCAATTTCAGGAAGAGAGATATAACTGGTTGAATCTGGGATTTTGTCTATGTCAACTTCAGTCAAGGAAGACAACACTAATAGCTGGGAAATTTCTTGAATATCATGGAAATTGGTTTTTCTTCATTTTTGAGATGAATATTCATGTAAGATATCTAAAACCTATTAATCCAAATACTAATCATCACCACACTCATCTTCCACATTTTCAATGAACTCTCTATCTTATGTGCACCAGTCTTGAAGTAGCAACAAAGAACGATAATGCCTTTTGAAATGTTCATGAAATATGGTATGAAAGTCTTTAAGGGAGGATAAAATCCATGCTGGAAATCCCTCATACCAAGACCTTGCATATCCTTCTAAACTAAACATGAATAGTTTCATTAAAGAATCTTCATTCCATCCCACTCCCAGCTTATGTATATGCTTATGAAGTCTAAATAAATGAGTGGCAGCATCGCCACCCTTTTCATCATTGAATCTTGGAAGATATGTTTGCCAATCTACCAGAGGTATTTTATTGGGATAACCAGGAATCGTAGCAAGATTCATAGGAGCATACCTTATAGCCCGAGAAGTCATCTTGATGGTGGAGAAACTGAATCATCTCCTCAAACTTTGCAACCCCATTTGATAGTGGAGCTGCCATAGAATATTATTAAGAATGGATCCTTCGTAGATGGAGTTGCCAGGTGAAAAGAGACATGACCTTCTTGTTGTCTGACCATTGTTCACCATCAACAATCAGATCTAAACCTTTCGTTCAAATCCAGGGAAGATTTGAGACCTCTCCTCGTCTCTTTCTTTCTGACCGTCGGTCTCCCCAATGGAGTCACCTTCCAGAATCTTTCAGTGGAGTTGCTAGGGAAAATGATACGACCTTTTTCACATGTAAGAATCTTTGATTTCCCATAGAAACTATTTATCCTTTGAATCTTTGTCGTTCTTCTTAGGGATGATATTCAACTCATCCCTGGAAACGGCGCTAGTTTGTTTGCAATGGAATTGAACCAAAGGTTGCGGAAGGGCTCGCTTCCGAGTAACAACAGAACCACTTTAGGCTATGCCTCTGGCCCTACGTAGACAGAGATGGTTCTCTCGTTTGTCACTGGAGTAGCTCCACATAAGGTTGTCAGTCTTGTGTGTCACCAGATTCTACTCCGCAAAAGACTTTCAATCAGCATAATCGGGGATCTAGGATCCTAAATGGGACAAAGTATGTTGAGGAAGGTGCATGGCGGGATTATCGAGGGATAAGGGACCATGGGAAAATGGAGTCTAAACCTGCACCAGAAATTATTACAGATGGAAAGAATGATGAAAGGTAGAAAACGAAGGCAAGATAGCTGCTGATTTTCCAATCAAGAGATTTTAGCATGTGTTTTAGAGGACAAGGAGGGACAGTCCATCAAATGGAGCATCGACGAGATGAATTCCATGTAAATTTAGAAGAACCATTGTTAATTCCTGGAATAGCAATTGAAGCATAACAAGTATGAATTCCGAACCACTATACCCTATGTCGCAAGCATGAAAAGCAATAAACAAAATGGAGTGGAAATAAGAAACACATTTACACATAAAAGAAAGTACTTATCGGGAAAAACAACAACACAGGAATATCTACTGTGAATGACAATCTTCCACTGGAATTTATTCATACATAGGTATCAAGATTTACAAATGGGAGCCTCAGCCCAGGATTATTTCCCAATCCAATTCACTAAATCCTTTCTCCCTCTATCGGGAGCATTTTTATACAATCCTATTTCTAAGACTACCGAATCAAAAGCTGTTACAATTCACCATCAGGCGCTAACAGTGCAAAGAGTGGACTATCGCCACATTTTACAAATAGAAACAAACATTATGGAGATGCAACGCGTGATAATGTGGGCCGACAGTGTAGAGCCTCCCACCATTCCGCTTCATGAAAATTATTCCCATGCGGCATGTTGACGGTCTATTGCCCACACAGGCATCTAGGGACCCATTTTGGGTCTCCTTGTCAAGCCGAGGGATGCTGATCAAAGGCTGACAAAAAGGCCCAAATCCTTTTTCCCACCATTCTCCTTACCTCATCCTCCTTCGGATAACACTGCTATAGGAGGAGGCTCAAGAAAGGGTGGCCAAATGATTGGTGATGATAAATGACTTAAGAATCTTATCATCCTTGTACTATCTTCCTCCTCCTATGAGGAGGATATTTCCACGAGCCATGTAGCCAGGTGTGCATTTGACCTTCTCCTCGTCCACAACCAAGTTTCCAAGTGGAGACCCCAGGAACGGTGTTGAAGGCTCTGGACCCATCTGATCCTAGTACGAGCATTCACTCCAACATCACTGCCACCACTGTCAGCTGAGACTTCAGAGCTTGTGAATACAACTGAGAGTGCCGAAGGGACGTCCCTGGGATGTCCAAACCCATGCACTGCACATCCAGAGACTGGGTTGTGTAGAAGCAGGTGAATCCCCCTTGATATTTCACATCTAAGCTCGGGTGGTTTGTGATTTTCTGGTGTGGATAACTACAACACAAATTTCATGCCTTCCTACCAAGAGTACCCCTTGTCGAACTAATTTCTTGAACCACACAGTCATGGTTGTCTGTGAAAGGATTCAACACTTTTCAGAATTCAACCCTATATCTCTTATCATCTACACAGTTCCATGTCTCAAAGATCTTCGAAATATGGTGTTATATATTGTGAGCAGGACGGTTTGGGAAGGGCTATATCTTTAAAGTAGCTGTGATGGTGGCATGTGTGATGCCAAGGTAGAGATATTCCTTCCTGATGTTCAATCATATCATCCGGTATGGTTCATATTCCACACCATTTACACGGGGCTGTCAGGATGGTTCCAAGGGCTGTGGATTTGACTATCCCTCGCCCTTTCAATTACCTTAATGGTGGCATCGGGTTGTTCTAATTCATAGCATCGCTCGGCCTTGTGTAAATGCTAGGTCTGTCACTTCAGCGGATCAAACCTCTATCTCTCTCATGGCTTCCTCTGAAAGGAACCACATGCCATACTTGCAAACCAAGAAAACTGTGCCACTAGACAAGACTTCCACCTCAGGCATATCCCAAATGGCATCGGAGGAATCATCCAATCTGCGATGAGGTAGATTACATGTGTGAATGCCCACTTTGTTATCATTTCCACACTGGGTGGGAGATCTACACCTCGGGATTCTTTCTTATCCATCCGATCAAAAGAATCTTCCATATCCACTGTCCACATTTTGCTCATCCTGCCGCCAACCTTTCTCTTCTGAACACTGTGGGAAATTTGGATCGTGATATGTCTTGAGCCGTCGATTGAGTGGGCTCCACCCTTTTTCGCAATGGAGAACTCAAATATTAGTCCATGCTATTTCGTCTTGCGAAATGAACCATAGTCGTATATTTGTCCTCTTCTTTCATCGCAGTTGTTGATCTTTGCAACCTCTACACCTTTTTGCAATTTGAGATTGCAGTTTTACCTGCACAAGTATGGATTGCGAAATTACTTTAGGCCGTAATCTGCCCCAGACTTCATCTCAACCGTTGAAAGCCACCGGTCTTTAAGATGTTTCAGACTCTAGGACAGAGGCTTTGATTGCACAAGTTTGCTAGCGCAAAGCGGTTCAGAACCGTTGATCCTCCTTCGATCAATCGCAGCCCTTGAATAGGGATTGTGCCCAATTCTACAACACTGTTGCCACTTTCCTCATTGAAGGATGGTCACATGAGATTTGAGGGGCTGGGACCCTTACCGAACCTCTGTCAAGCTCTCAAATCAACTGTTAAAAACGGAGTGTTAACACCTCCTCTTCTTGCAAGTAAAAAAACAATACAAGTATTTCATTACTGCTCGAGAGTTTAAAAGAAGGCTTTATCAATTTATTTGTAGAGCTAAGCTAACACTTAACAAGTTAAAGGCAGTCGAAAGGCCTTTGGAATTATGGTCCGGTTATGATGCACTATAAACCAACGAGGCTAAGATCGTCCAACGGTCATCAACTCTGAACAAGTCCCTTAACACAGCTCAAAAGAAAATAAGGTCGTCATTAACAAATTGGGTGAGAGTTTCAACATCCATAACTATGGTCAATGGGAAGTGCAGTAACATTCCCGAGCTTCACAGGCTAGCTATGGTCATTGGGAAGTGAAAATTTGTATTATGAAAATACATGAACGACCACCCCAATGCCATTTTTGGACAGATAAATACTTGCAGGAATATTTTCAATTAATGTTCTGAACTCTTTGGATTGAACAACATAGTATTGATGCTCATTAAAGGCAAATGTTTTAGAGTTCAACATCGCTGACTCGAAAAATGTGTCATGTGTGACCTTGCACATCGATGGCATGTGGGACGATGAATGTGGAAAATGATATCAATGGTTAGTATACACAATATTCAATAATATTCAACATTTTCTATTTTTTGCAGTATTTTTAGGTGGAATTCTACTTGATTCAATAGTTGGAATCACAAATTTTTAAACTCCCCAATAAATATATTTCGAAATAATAGATATTAAAAAGTTGAACCAATACAATGAATGTAACTTGTTATATTTTTGTCAATTATGACAGTATGATCTTAGGATCTTATCTGAGAGAATAACATGGACAACAATCAATCACAAGAGACAATAGACACAAAGATTTTCCTCGGGGAAACCATAAAGGAGAAAACCCCGCAACTTCCTCAGAGATAGAATAAGCACCAATGGAAGAAGTAAAACCCAAAGACAGTAATATGATATCCAATAGCTATTCTCTCTCTTATCCCATCTCCTTGTCTCTCACTCATGCGCTACAACTAAGTATGAGTGAATGTGCGATAAATAGAGAGGCCCACTCTCTATTTATACTAATTTCAGACTTGACAATAACTCAATAGGGCCGAATTCTCTAGGAGAGTCTAATAACCCTAGGTCTCCACAACTGTGGGGACTTTGAGCCTTGATCAATAGATAGGGTTACCCTCTATGACTTTACATGACTTGTTTACATTATTGAATCTCTTGATAGGAACATCGGGGTATGACATGACTCAATTACATTACAGATACTTCCTGATAGAAACATTGGAGTATAATACATAAGATATACAAGTGAATACATTATGAAGTTACAAATACATCAACACTCCCTCTTAACTAGGAAGGTATTCTCTTGACACAATTCGTCAACACAAGTCTTCTTCTCTAGATCAATTATGGATCATCATCAATAGATCATCTCTGGATCATTATCAAAGCTGGACCATCACTGGATCATCATCAAAGCTGGATCATGATTGGATCATCATCATCATTACTGCTTTCACCATCTCGATCAACTGGTGCTATCTCTCAATTCTCCTCGTCATAGAAAGTTCTACAGAGCCAACCCTTTTTATGCTAGTTGTAGGCCTAGTCTCCACGTAGATCTTCATCTTCTTTAGCACTTATATATGACCCAGTCAGAAAGGCCCGCCCAACACTTATATCTTACCATGGGAGGGATCAACCTGCCCCCATGTTAGAATGGCCTAACCCTTACATCTGAGCATGGGAGGTCCCATCATGCCCTCATGTCAAAATCGTCCTGCCCTTACATCTCACCATGAGAGGTCCCAGCCTACCCCCATGTCAGAATGGATCTTCCCTTACATCTGACCATGGGAGGGCCCAACCTGCCCCTATGTCAGAATGGCTCTGCCCTTACATCTGGCCATGGGAGGGCCTAGCCCGCCCCCATGTCAAAATGGTCCTTCCCTTAGATATGGCCATGGGAGGGCCCATCCTACCCCCATGTTAGAATGGATATTCCCTTACATATGACCATGGGAGGGCCCAACCTTCCCCCATGTCATAATGGCTCTGCACTTACATTTGACCATGGGAGGGCCCAACCTACTCCCATGTCAGAATGGCTCTGCACTTATATATGACCATGGGAGGCCCCACCTACCACCATGTCAGAATGGCTCAGCCCTTACATATGACCATGGGAGGCCTTGCCCACCACCATGTCAGAATGGCTCACGGACTCATCACTTCCTCTTGGAAGGAACCTTGATCTGGAGAACACCAAGATTCTCCCTGAAGTACTCAAAATTTAATCTGGCTAATGGCTTGGTCAACACATCATCTATCTACTCATCCATTGCAACATATTGAAGCTTCATTTCTCCTCTCTGCACCATATCCCTGATATAGTGGTATTTGATCTCGATATGCTTCGACTTGTCATGGAACGTTGGGTTCTCCGACAACTTCACACAACTCTGGTTGTCACAATATATACAAGTAGCATCCAAATGGAGATGAAACAAATTAGATAGTAGCTTCCTCAGCCACACTACTTCACAACTAGAGAAACAAGTTGTGACATACTCTTCTTCGGCTGTACTTAGTGCCACACAGGATTGTTTCCTGCTGAACCAAGAGATCACACCTGATCTCATACTGAAGGAGCACCTCGAAGTGCTCTTCCTATCAATGGCACTACCTACCCAATCAGAATCCACATAACCCTCTGGGTTAATCTTTTGATCCACCTCATACTTGAGCCCATAATTAACTGTATCCTTTAGGTACCTCAGAATATGCTTTGCATCAGTCAAGTGAACATGTCTGGGATCCATCAGCAACTAGCTCAATGTGTTCACAACAAATAAAATATCAGGTCTCGTATTCGTCGGGTACATCAAGGACCAATCATCTGACGATACATCACAGCATCAACCAACTCTTATGAAGCATCACTCAATAGCTTTAGGTTTGATGCCATAGGTGTTGTCATGGCCTTGTAGTCCATCATCCTAAACCTCTTCAGGATCTCTACTACATAATTCCCTTGTCCCAGGGAGATTCCCTTTGCATTTTTCCATGTATCCATGCCTAGAAAGTAGTGCATGATACCTAAGTCCTTCATCTCGAATTCGGCAGCAAGCTTCCTCTTCGTATCAGTAATCAACCCATCCTCACCTATTACAAATAGATCATCTACATATAGTAGGAGTATCACTAGGTTCCCTTCTTCAACCTTGTAGTAAAGGTTGGAATCTGATTTACTCTTGGTAAAGCCCAAACTGGATAGGAAGCTGTCAATTCTTCCATACCATATCCTGGGTGCCTGTTTCAGACCCTACAGGACTTTCTTCAATTTACACACATGAGTCTCCTTGTCATGTGTCTCAAAACCGAGTGGTTGCTCCACATACACTTCCTCTTCCACTACACCATTCAAGAAGGCAGTCGTGACATCCATCTGGTGTATCTTCCATTTCATTACTATAGTAAGAGCAAGTATTGATCTGATGGAAGTGTATCTAGCTATAGGTGCAAAAGTTTCTTCACAATCTATTCCTTCTTTCTGAGAGAAGCCACAAGCCACAAATCTTTCTTTATATTTCTCTATGCTACCATCAGTAGCATGCTTAATCTTGTAGATCCATTTGGAAGTCACAACAGACTTCCCCTCTGCTCTTGGTACAACATCCCAGACATCTTTCTTCATGATCGAATGATACTCCTCGATCATAACATCCTTCCACTCTTTCTTTTATGCCGCTTCTTCATAATTGGAAGGTTCTTTATCAATGATGTAACACAATAGGGCTACATAACTGGAGTAGGACCTGGTTCTTTTCCTCTCTCTGTGTATCTCTTCTGGAGCCCCATATCTTTCTGCACCTTGGATAGCCTCTCGTACCGATGCAGGTTTCCTCTTGCGAGGATTATTCTCTTGGGGTGGATCTACAAGTTCCTGTTGTTCTTTTATTTCTCAATCTTCTTCTTGAGTTGCATCATTCATGGTTGTGTCTCGAATCTTGGGTACTTCTAGTTTTTCAGAGTCTTCAATTGGTCTCTTTCTAGATTTGTTGTAAGTTGAGTCTTCGTCAAATGTTACATCTCTACTGATGTCGATCTTCTTGAATCCTGGAAAGTAATAAGCTTTCATGCTTTCACTATATCCCACAAATATACCCTTCTTTCCAGAAGGATCTAACTTTGTCCTCTTTTATTTTGGAATGTGTATGTATATTGGACAACTGAATATTCAGAGATGGCTAACCTCTATTTTCTTGGTAGAAAATATTTCTTCAGGTGTCTTGTTGTCGAGTACTCTGTGTGGAGTACGGTTCTGTACATACACCTGTTAGATTTTTGTCATTCAATCTAGCATTATATTAGGATCTTTAACTGAGAGAATAACAAGAACAACAATCAAACACAAGAGACAATGAACACAATGTTTTTCCTCGGGGAAACCATAAATGGAGAAAACCCCGCAACTTCCTCAGAGATAGAATCAGCACCAAAAGTAAAACCCCAAAATAGTAAGATGATCTCCCAACAGCAGTAGCCTCTTTCTTTCTAGCCCCAACAACTTCTTCTCCCTCAGCTATGCACTACAACTAATTGTGAGTGAGTGTGTGTTAAATAGAGAGGCTCACTCTCTATTTATACTAATTCTCGACTTGACAATAACTCACTAGGGACGAATTCTCTAGGAGAGTCTAATAACCCTAGGGCCCTGAAACTACGGGGAATTTAACCCTTGAACAATAGGAGGGTTATGCACAATGACTTGACATGACTTGTTTACATTATTCAATCTCTCGATAGGAACATCAGGGCATAACATGACTCAAAAACATTACAGACACTTCCCAGAATAAACATTGGGGTACAAGACATAAGATATATAGGTGAATACATTCTGAAGTGACAAATACATCAACACTCCCTCTTAACTAGGAAGGTATACTCTTGAGACAATTTATCAACACAGGTCTTCTTCTCTGTATCATCTGGATCATCAATGATTTCTCGTCATCTTCATCTTCAAGTCATCTTCATCTTCAAGTTATCTTCATCTTCAAGTCATTCATCTTGATCTGGATCATCACTGCTGGATCATCATCACTCGATCTGGATCATCATCACTGGTGCTATCTCTTAATTCTTCCTGTCAAAGGAAGTTCTATAGAGAAATCCCTTTTTCATGCTGGATGTACATCTACAGAGCCAGTCCTTTTTCATACTGGATGTATCAGCACAGAGCTAGTCCTTTTTCATACTAGATGTGGCATCTACACAAAGCCAGTCCTTTTTCATACTTGATGTTTCACCACAGAGCTACTCCTTTTTCATACTAGATGTGGGATCTACACAGAGCCAATCCTTTTTCATACTGGATGTGTCATCCCAGAGCTAGTCCTAGCTCTATGAAGACACATCCAGTATGAAAAAGGACTAGCTCTGTGTAGATCCCACATACTAGATGTGGGATCTACACAGAGCCAGTCCTTTTTCATAGTAGATGTGTCTTCACAGAGCCAACCCTTTTTCATGCTAAATGTGGGATCTACACATAATTATTCTTTTTTCATACTAGATGTGTCTTCACAGAGCCAACCCTTTTTCATGCTGGAGGTGGGATCTACACAGAGAAAGTCCTTTTTCATACTAGATGTGTCTTCACAGATCCAACCCTTTTTCATGCTAGATGTGGGATCTATACAGAGCTAGTCCTTTTTCATACTAGATGTGTCTTCATAGAGCCATCCCTTTTTCATGATGGATGTGGGATCTACACAGAGCTATTCCTTTTTCATACTAGATGTGTCTTCACAGAGCCAACCCTTTTTCATGCTGGATGTGGGATCTTCACATATATCTAACAATGGAAGGAACCAATCCTCTCACCATGTCATAGCTTTTACATCTGACCATGGAAGGAACCAATCCTCTCACCATGTCAGAAGGGCACAACACTTACATCTGACCATGGAAGGAACCAATCCTCCCACCATGTCAGAAAGGCACATCATGGACTCATCACTTCCTCTTGGAAGTAACCTCGATCTGAAGAACACCAAGATTCTCCCTGAAGTATTCAAACTTTACCCTGGCCAATGGCTTAGTCAACACATCATCTATCTGTTTTTCTGTTGCAACATACTAGAGCTTCACTGCTCCTCTCTGCACCATATCCGTGATATAGTGATATTTGATATCAATAGGCTTCGAATTGTGATCGGACACCGGGTTCTCCAAAAACTTCACACATATATGGTTGTCACAATATATACAAGTACCATCTAACTGGAGATCAAATAAATCAGACAGTAGCTTCCTCAGCCATACTGCCTCACAACTAGTTGAAAAAGCTACGACATACTCTGCTTCAGCTGTACTCAGTCCCACATAGGATAGCTTCCTGCTAAACCAAGAGATCACACTTGATCCCATACTGAAGCAGCACTCTGAAGTGCTCTTCTTATCAATGGCACTTCTTTCCCAATCTGAATCAACATAACCCTCTAGGTTAATCTTCTGATCAGCATTATACTTGAGCCCATAATCAACTGTACCCTTTAGGTACCTCAGAATATGCTTTGCAGCAATCAAGTGAACATGTCTCGGATCTTTCAGGAACTGGCTCGACAAGGTGTTCATAGCAAAGCAAATATCTGGTCTCGTATTCATCAGGTACATCAAGGACCCAATCATCTGACGATACATAGTGGCATCAACTGACTCAGATGAAGCATCACTCAATAGCTTCAGGTTCAATGCCATATGTGTGGTTATGGCATTGTAGTCCATCATCCAAAACCTCTTCAGTCCCTTATCTGAGGAAGATTCCATCCACATTCTGCCACACCTCCATGCCTAGAAAATAGTGCATCATACCCAAGTCCTTAATTTCGAACTCGGCAACAAACTTTCTCTTTGTATTAGTAATCAACCCATCCATACCTATTACAAACGGATCATCTACATACAGTAGGAGTATCACTAGATTTCCTTCTTCAACCTTGTAGTAAAGGTTGGAATCTGCTTTACTTTTGGTAAAGCCCAAAATTGATAAAAAGCCATCAATTATGCCGTACCATGTCCTGGGTGCCTGTTTCAAACCATACAGGGCTTTCTTCAATTTACACACATGAGTCTCCCAGTCATGTGTCTCAAAATTGAGTGGCTTCTCCACATACACTTCCTCTTCCACTACACCATTCAAAAATTAGTCTTTACATCCATCTGGTGTATCTTTCATTTCATCACTGCAGCCAGTGATAGTACTGGTCTAATGTAAGTGTATCTGGCTAAAGGTGCAAAATTTTCTTCATAATCTACTCCTTCTTTCCGGGAGAAGCCACCAGCCACAAATCTTGCTTTATATTTTTCTATGCTGCCATCTGCAACATGCTTGATTTTGTAGATCCATTTGGAAGTCACTACATACTTCCCCTCAGGTCTTGGGACAACATCCCAAACATCATTCTTCATGATCGATTGGTACTCTTTGATCATAGAATCCTTCCACTCTTTCTTTTCAGTCGCTTCTTCATAGTTGGAAGGTTCTTTATCAATGAAATCACATAATAAGGCTACATAACTGGGGACAGGTCCTGGTTCTTTTCCTTTCTCTGTGTGATTCTTCTAGAGCCCCATATCTTTCTACACCTTGGATAGCTTCTCATACCTAAGAAGGTTTCCTCTTGTGAGGATTCTTCTCTTGAGGTGGATCTACAGGTTCTTGAGGTTATTCTATTTCATGATCTTCTTCTTGATATTCTTCATTCATGGTTGTGTCATGAATTCTGGGTGCTTCTGTTTCTTCAGGTTCTTCAGCACATTTCTTTCTGGATTTGTTGTAAGTTGAGTATTCATGAAATGTTACATCCCTACTGATGTCGATCTTCTTGAATCCTAGGAAGTATATTCTGTAAGCCTTGGAGCTTTCAGAGTATCCCACAAATATACCCTTCCTTCCTGAAGGATCTAAATTTGTCCTCTTTTCTTCCAGAATGTGTATGTACACTGGATAGCTGAATATTCTGAGATGGTTGACTTCTGGTTTCTTGCCGAAAAAGAATTCTTCAGGTGTCTTATTCTTGAGTACTCTGTGTGGAGTATGGTTCTGTACATACACCGATGTTCTGGTAGCTTCTGCCCATAGATGCATGGGAATATCTTGATCATGAAGCATGTCCCTTGCAGCTTCCATGATCGTTCTATTCTTCCTTTCTGCAACCCCATTATGTTGTGGACTATATGGAGTGGTTAACTCCCTTTGAATCCCTGAATCTTTGCATAAGTCTTTAAATTTATTAGATGTGAATTCTTCGCCATTATCTGATCGAAAAATATTGATATTCTTTTCTGTGTGGTTGTCGATCAAGGCTTTGAATCCCTTGACCTTGCTGAATACTTCATCTTTGTTCTTCATAAAGTATATCCATGTCTTCCTAGAAAAATCATCAATGAAAGAAACATAGTATACATACCCGCTTAATGAACTGGATGACATACCCACGGAGTGGATGATTTCCAAGATTCATTTTGCCTTCCTCTCACTACTTGGAAGTGTCTTCTTTTTGTTCTTTCCTTTTGCACATCCTTTATAGACACCATCATGTTTTGTCTGCATTTCTGGAATACCTTCAACAACTTTGCTTGCAAGTGGTAGTGCCCTGTAATGCACATGTGCAAGCCTTCTATGCCAAAGTTCATTTGGTTCAAATGAGCCATGAACCAAATCTTGTTCTGGTTGGCCCTTCAATTTGTATAGACCTCCTTCTTGTTCCCCAATCACTACTGCATCATCAAAAGTGTTTCCCTTTGGCCACATAAGAACTTGGCCATCTACAAAAGCAACCCTCATTCCTTTTGCATCCAATGCAGATATGGAGAGGAGGTTCTTCTTTAGTCTTGGTAAAAACAATACATTTTTCATCTTCATAGACTTTCCAGAGTCTAGCTTATAGGAGTATTCACCACTACATTTTATTGGATACTGGTATTCATCCCCAAGTTTCACCTTGTGAGGTGACTCATGTTCATATAGTTTCACAAATGATTCTTTGAACCCTGTCTAATGTTTGGAAGCACCACTATCTAAAATCCAATCATTACTTCCATGTGAGATAGTTCCCATGAGTGTGGAGATTAGCACATATTATTCATCACTTGAAGAATCATCACTTTCTTGTCTGATTCTCTTTTTGGAAGGTTCATCATCCTCTGCAACATGAGCATCCTATCTTCTCTTGTTTCCCTTTTTCTTGTGAGAGTTCCCTTTGTTAGGACAATATTTGGATATGTGTCCTTTCTCCTCACATGTATAACATCTAATAGTAGACAGATCTCTCCAAGAGTGTGAATTCTTACCTTTCGAGTGATGATGGTCCCTTCTGGTTTTCTTGCTGTGGACTGTGAGAGCTTGATCTTCACTTCCCATCTTTTCTTCTCGAGCTGCTATCCGAGCTTCTTCTTGAGAGCATTCTTCCCATAGTCTGCTGAACTTGACTAGCTTCTTTCTGGAACAGATCCCTTGAATGAAAGAGCCCCATGCCCTAGGAAGACCATTCAAGGTGGTCATCACAATCTCTGCATTTTCCACTTCTTCATCTCTCTCCCATTAACAACAATCACGAATATCTCCCATGTGGATGGGGGGACATCAACAACGGTTTTAATGGGATCATTTTCCTCAACCACTTTAATGCTAGTAAGTCTCTCTCTTACTTGAGAAATGTTAGTGAAGAAAGAGGCCATTGACGTGTCCTTTTCAACCATCAGGTTTTTAATCTTGTTCTTCAATTCCCTCTTTTGACTTGTATCCTTCTTCTCATAAAGGTTTTCAAATTATCAAAACATTCCTTTGTGGTATTCAAAAGAGTGATCTCTTTCATTATGTTTCCTTCACCCAATCATAGATGATATGCTTGGCTTTTTCTTGGTTTTTCTTGTAATTAGTTTTCCTTGCATTAGTAGCGGGATCTTCCACCATATTAGATACACATCCATCGAATTCATGTTCTTTGAGGATGTTCAGAACCCTAGCCTTCCAAGTGTTGAAATTTAAGGTCCTTCAAGAACAACAATAACGTTAGATAATTGAAGTTGTCTAGAGGGTGGTCGACGACCTCTAGACAAGCATAGGATGGGCTTGTTAGATCCCACAAGTTAATAGGGGGTATCCAAAAGAATACCGTCCAGTTGCGGTAGAGGGAGGCGATCAATTTGAGGTCTAGTCAAAGTGTAAGAGATAACAAAATACAAGATCGATAGTAGGGAGTAGGTCGATAGATGACGATGGGTCAAATTGACAGAGGAATAGGAAGTTATATCATGACCAATTGATGAGGAAGACGTAATTGAAGTAATATCAAAGTAGTAACTGGCGAAATTCGGAACCTAACAATTTCCAACAAGAGATGGGCCAGCGAATGAGACAATCTATGAAAGGTCGAGTAATGGAGGAGCAATCAAAAGTAGTTACTATGCAGTTATGGGGATTGTTGGGGAACACTTGATGGCAGTACAAAGAGAAGATTGTAGGTGAAGCATTCCATCATGGGGACTTCACGCAATGAAACTATGCCATAACAACTTCATTCATGGGATATTAAAGAATACCCCTAATTTCCCTAGATATTGATAAATGCATACCAATATCCTTTTTTTTATCCCCCTTCCCATTAAATATTTCCAATTAAAAACACCCTATTTTTAAGAGATATTCATTATTTTTACTAAATATGTCTTTTTACACACTCCAATACCTATAAAACCCCCATCCCTCCTTCTTGAACCTACAATATATTGACCTTATTTTTAGAATTAAAAAGTCCCCCTTTATGAATGAACATGAATAAGATATGTCCCTCGACCGCTTAACCATTTAGTAAGGTCTTTCTAACCAATTTCTTTAATTCCTTTAAATGCCACTCCAAAGTGTAATGTTCTCATGCATTAAAAAAACAATTAATCTCATAAATTTCTAAATTTCTTCAATGCCTTCAAGTACCACTCCCAAAGTGTAGTGCTCTTGTGCATTAAAAAAAACTAGTATACATGTTATTTTACATTTATCATATATTAAAGAATATTATGTCACTTCTGATACTTAATATCTTATTTACGTCTCAACCCAAATAATTAAAAAAAAATTCTTAAATATAATTTTTTTTTAAATATTCAAAGTAAATACTAAATTTAATATTTTACTTAAAAGTAAACATTGTCAATGTTATTTTCTTTGCAATATTAATAACCCTTTGTTCTATTTCTATTAATAACCATAAAAACAGTTAGTTGAATGCCGATTTTAAGAGATATTCTATCATTTTAATTTTTATAATTTATTTGATTTTATTAATATCATTTTTTTAAATATTATTTGACACTCCCTCTTAAATATAGATAATATCATTTTATATAAATAATATTTATTAAAAATTAATTAAGTGTAAATATCAATTATATTAATTAATCTTCCATGAATTCCATATCAAAATAAGGTGTTAGTCTATTCCTAAAACTTCATGATTTGAAAGGGTCTGCCATCCTTGTGAGTCCATAAACTTTGGGAATGAAAATCAATTTATCTTAGAGTGATTTGCTTATACCCACATTAGATGTAAGTTTCATAGTATTTGTTACAATACAAACCTTTATAACCTACTAATTTGTCAAAACTATAGTGAGCTTGGAAAGCTTATAGGGAAGCTTTTTGAACATGTAACATGATTTTAAAATAAACCAATTATTATCTTCTTAACGTCCAATAAAACAAAGTTGGTCTTAAGAGACATTAATCATCATCACAAAAAATACTTAAATTAAAATAACATATTTCTTTTTCATGTTTCTCTAATTAAATTACTACTTTTTATACTTTCTTTCCCATAAGTGTTTTCCTTCAAAGTAGATACATATTTTTAATTAAATAAACCTTTGTTATTTAATATATATGTATTTATTTTTACAGTAATCTATATTCATTTAACATACATTCAAATTCTTATAACGAGCACCTAATTTGTATTTCCTTATTTAACATACACATTTACCGTTCAGTCGAAGCCCTATATTATATAGGCCATCAGGTACTCATAATAAAAAATGCTGTTCTTCAAGCTCAATTATCATAAATCATCTTAGGAATGTATATGGAATTGAAATCGTCTGGATAACAACCCATAGCTTATTTATTTTGTATTTTCAATATAATATTTTAACTCGATTTCTTGAGCGTTTGTTCAAGAAACGAGTCTCTCATTATCAACGTAGTTTGGGTTATTTTATTATTACAAAAACGTCCCATTATATTTGCCATAGAGACAGAAACGATATTTTCTTATCTCCCAGACTCGTTATCCTTCCGACTTTCTACCCAACTTTTAAAATTAAAAAAATTAAAATTAAAGCTAACCCCGTCCTGGATGCCAGCACAACAAGAAGATAAGTCTTTCTCCAACCTGGTGACAGTATATCCAATCTACGGTTGGAGTTGCTTATCAGAAATCACCATGACGCAGGCGCGACCCACCCAGGTATTTGTCTAGTTTACCCCTTGCAGAAAATACACGTTTTCTTTCCAAAGGTATATTGGTCCCTATGTACGCCTTTTTGAAGTTGATTGTAGGTATGCCTTATGTGCAATGAATAACATCTAGAAGGGTCCCATGAAGAGTTTTCTTGCGGATGAGAAGTTTTACTTGGGATGTAAAGTGTCATATTTATTTCTATGAGTAGTACAATTACTTAATTTGTCTATATGTCAACTACTCGTTCCCCATAAATTATATGTTATCTATGCATTCATGCATAGATAACAAGTTATCCACTTATCAACTATCGGTTATTTTTTATATATCTATGTGTGTGTTTATTTCTAATTTCGAACGAATGCCATACAATCAATTTGGACAATACACTTGTCTCATCCCGGTGCAATCCTAGAAAAGCATATGTAGTAGTTCACCTCAAATTCTAAAATAAAAAGGCCTATTGATCTAATTATTATTAAATAATGTTTTTCAAGGGTGACCGCAAGCTAATGATTGTCTCTTTTTGCAGTTACATAGGTATTTTGATAGACCTACACAATGAATCTTGCTTCCAATAAAAAATCTCAAACATAGAAAAATGAATTACCTTTCCAAATATATAAATTTTATTTATTGCAAAATGTTTATAAGTAACTCAATTTTGATTTTTTCTAGCATTGGAATATGTAGATAGCAAATAGTTCTAGTATAACACTATTTTTCAAAAATAAGATTAGTACTTTTAAATATTTTTAAAAATGATCTATGTGAGTACATAAACAAATTTTACTGCATATTTTCAAGGTCTTAATGTAATAATGATGTATTTGATTTCTTATGTCTAGTAGCACAACATATAATTTTCTATGAAATGGTTGAGAAAAGAAAAAGTTATGACATAAAGATGATTGGTTTTCTAACAATCCACTAACATCTAAAAAGTCTACAAACTTCATGCAGTCCACGAGGGATTCGCTGTATTAGAATTTGAACACCATTTAGATCTTCAAGGAGATAGTTCTAATAATGTTTGCAGCAAAAGAATGGAGAATGAAGATACAAACTGAACAAAACAAACCACACAGGAAAGAGACAAGTAATGCTCAGGAATTTACAGTATCATTCACAATAATAAATTCGATGTTACAATAGTTTACAAATAGGAAGAATTCGAATGCATTAGGGAGCAATTCAAATATACCATGTGAATCTGACTGTATCTAACTGAATCTCTAACTTATACTGTCTCAATCAATATTGGAGTCCAAAATCATCTCCCACATGTCCGACCAACTCAATCAATCAGTGATAGCTAGTTAACTTAGTGCAATTGAGTGTGGTAGGTGGGCAAAGGTGCCTACCCCACGTGCAGCCATGCATTATCCATGCAAGCCATGCGCTAGCTAACTGATTGTGAACTAACTGAAAGTAACTGATGGCTAACTAAGATTAACTAATAATAACTCCAACTAACTGATGTAGGTTGGTGTCGGGACTCCCAGTGGCTCCTAAAATGTAGGGATTGGTCGAGGAGGCGCCCAAAATGATGCATGCACATAAGGTAAGTGGTAGTTAACATCTAGAATTGTTCCCCACACTCCAGTGACTGGTACATGTGGCCCCATTAGGTCAAGTGGACCCAATTGTACTCGTGGACCCAATTAATTAATTAAGGTTCCCTAAGTTAGGCTAATTAATCTAATAGACATTTGACCAAGGGAGGATTAATAATCTTAACACCCCCCCTGAATCCTAACTTGGACAACTATGGACCTTGTTAATAAGACTGTAGGTCANAAAAAGAATGATGCTTAATACAATTGAGGAAACATGGAAAAACCTCATAGGACCCCCCCCCCCCCCACCTCAAAATAAGCAGTAAATAACAAACTGCAAGTTATCTTTAGAAGAAAGAAACTTCCTCCTTAGAAAAATAACTTTAGCAGAAAGCACTACTACAAATTTGTAGCTCTATGTAGCAGCATGGTCCATCAGTGGACCTCTCAATGTACTTCTGAACTGATGACTTTGTTTGTCTCTTCTGGATGGTGAAGGTAGGGAATGGTCAAGTTTCTTCTTTTGTGGGCCATGTAACTGATCATTTCCCATCATCAAGTAGCACTGACTTGGAACTTTGCTGCACTATATTGTAGAGAGAGAATCTATGAGGGATAGTGCAGCATGTTCATTCTGATACTGGGACCTTGTTCTTATTCTATTTTCTGGATCTCGAGTACTAATTCCAGGTGCATCAATAATATTTTGAGCCCATCTAGGTTTAGGCTTCTGATTAGGAATAGTGACTAGATCTGGAATTTCTTGAGATTTAGTCTCAATAACATGATCATGCTGAATGTGATCTTGTTCATCTGAATTTGAAACATGTAGCACATCATTATCATTAAAAATAGGTGGAGAAATAGTTATACCTTCCTGTGGTGCTGGAGGAGTAGCATGTAGCTGATCTTCATCGAACTTGACACTTCTTTCAATGAAGCATTTTCTGGTTGCAACCTCCATCAGTTTGTAAGATTTTGCATCTTCTGCATATCCTAGCAAAATGCATTTGCTACTTTGGTATTGGAAGTCCTTCCTCTTTTCAAGTGGTATTCTAGCGCAAGCTTTAGAACAAAAAGCTCTCAGATCAGAGACATTGGGCTTATACCCATCCATTGATTCGAATGGTGTGACCCCAATCACTGACTTGTGGGGCACCCTATTCTCCAAATACAAAGCAAAGTTTACTGCTTCATCCCAAAGAGGAGGTAGATGTTTGGCATGCAGAAGGCATGTTTACATCTCTTTTAGTGATATGTTCTTCATCTCATCCACACCATTACGTTGTGATTTGTATGGAACTGAGTGTTCCATTTGCATCCCCTTTGATTTATAGAAACTATGGAAATATCCTTTGATGTATTCTCCTCCTTTATCAGATCTTATTGACTTTAGCTTCTTATTAAAATTGTTCTCAACCATAGCCTTAAAACCTTTAAAAGTATTAAAAACTTCTGATTTTTGTTTCATGAAGTATATTTTTGAATGCCATTTAGATATTCAAGAAGATAGTTCTAATAATGTTTGCAGTAAAAGAATGGAGAATGAAGATACAAACTGAAAAAAACAAACCACACAGGAAACAAACAAGTATTGCTCAGGAATTTACAGTATCATTCACAATAATAAATCTGGTGTTACAATAGTTTACAAATAGGAAGAATTCAAATTCATTAGGAAGGAATTCAAATCTACAATGTGGATATGACTATATCTAACTGAATCTATAACTCATGGTGTCTTAATCAACATTGGAATCCAAAATCAACTTCCAGATGTCCAACCAACTCAATCAATTAGTGATAGCTAGTTAACTAAGTGCAGCTGAGTGTGGTAGGTGGAAAAAGTTGCCTACTCCACATGCAACCATGCATTATCCATGCAAGTCATGCACTAGCTAACTGATTGTGAACTAACTGAAAGAAACTGGGGGATAACAGAGACTAACTACTACTAACTCCAACTAACTAATGTAGGTTGGTGCCGAGACTCTCAGTGGATCCAAAAATGTAGGAATTGGTCTAGGAGGTAGCCAAACTGATGCATGCACATGCAGTAAGTGGAAGTTAACCTCTAACAGTGTTCCCCACACTCCAGTGACTGGTACATGTGGCCCCATTCGGTCAAGTGGACCCAAATTCTTAATTAAGGATCATAAGTTAGGCTAATTAATTTAATAGAAATTTGACCAAGGGAAGATTAATAATCATAACACCCCCCCTGAATCCTAACTTGGGAAACTGTGGGCCCTGGTAACAAGACCACAAGTCACCCAAATACAATCTAAAATATAGTAAAAAAAATGCTTCTTAATACAACCAATGAAATAGGGGAAAACCTCATGGGAACCCCCCCCCCCTCAAAATAAGCAGGAAATAACAAACTACAAGCTATCTTTAGAAGAAAGAAGCTTCCTCCTTAGAAAAATAACTTGAGTAGAAAACACTACTGCAAATTTGCAGCTCTGTGCAGCAGCATGGTCCATCAGTGGACCTCTCAATGTACTTCTGAACTAATCACTCTGTTTTTCTTTTCTGGATGGTGAAGGTAGGGAATGATCAAGTTTTTGCTTCTATGGGCCATGTAGCTGATCATCTCCCATCATCAAGTAGCACCGACCTAGAACTTTGTTGCACCATACTGTAAAGAGAGAATCTGTGAGGGATAGTGAAACATGCTCATTCTGATATTGGGACCTTGTTCTTATTCTTTCTTCTGGATCTCCAGCACTACTTCTAGCTGCATCAAGAAGCTTTGGAGCCCATCTAGGTTTAGGCTTCTAATTAGGAATAGGTATTGGATCTAGAATCTCTTGAGATTTATTCTCAATAATAGGATCATGTTGAATGTGATATTCTTCATCTGAATCTGAAACCTGTAGCACATCATAATCATCAAAAATAGGTGGATAAATAATTATACCTTCATGTGCTGCTGGAGGAGTATCATGCAGCTGATCTTCTTTGAATTGGAAACTTCTTTCAATGAAGAATATTCTAGTTGCAACCTCCATTAGTTTGTAAGCTCTTGCATCTTTTGCATATCCCAACTGAATGCATTCACTACTTTGGGCTTGGAAGGCCTTCCTCTTGTCAAGTGGTATTCTTGCCCAAGTTTTGGAACCAAATCCTCTCAAATGAGAGACATTGGGCTTATACCCATGCAATGATTCAAATGGAGTGACCCCAACAACTAACTTTTGGGGCACCCTATTCTGCAAATACAAAGTATATCTTACTACTTCATCCCAAATAGAAGGAGGTAGATGTCTGGCATGGAGAAGGCGTGTTGCCATCTCTTTCAGTGATCTATTCTTTCTCTCTGCCACACCATTTTGATGTCCTCTGATTCACAAAAACTCTAGAAATATCCTTTGATGTAATCTCCAACTTTATCTTATCTTATTGACTTCATCTTCTTATTGAAACTGTTCTCAACCATAACCTTAAAACCTTTAAAATTCTCAAAAACTTCTGATTTTTGTTTCATGAAGTAGATCCAGTGGTACCATGAACAATCATCAACAAAGGTGAGGAATTACTTGCAACAATTAATGGAGTTTATGGGCATAGGTCCCTCTCCATCACTATGTATCAAATCAAGTGTAGATTCAGCTCTCTGTTCCTTCTCAATATCATACTTCTTTTATGGATGCTTACCTACCAAGAATCCAGCACATACTCCATTGGAAGTTTGGATATAGGGAAAACCTTCAACCATTTAATTATTGTGGAGTAGCTTCAGATATTTGAAATTTAGATGGCCAAATATATCATGCCAAATCTTGCTAGTGTTGTTAGCATGAGATAATAAAGCTATAGGAGAAGAAACAAGTAAAAAATGTGAGAACTCATAATATTTGGTAAAGTGATTTGCAATACCTCTCTCTACAAGTAGTCCAATTGATTTTTCTGTATTCTCAACTTATTTTGAATCGAATGTAACTCTCTTGGGAGAGCCTGTATGAGTCGGCTGATAAACAGATAATAGGTTAGTAGCAAGGGAGGGCACATATAAGACATTCTTGAACTCACCATGCTTCACTCTGACTGAGCCCCTTCCTTTTGCTAGAATCTTGGAATCATCTCCCATGTGAATGTTCAACCCCTTTGATAGTGAGAGGGTAGAGAAGTATTCTTTGGAGAAAACCATGTGGTTGGAAGCTCCCGAATCTATTATGTATGTTGTGGATGGAGAGATAGTTTATTTCAAAGAATGACACCTTTCAATATCTTCTGTCTGTGATTCTTCATCGAGCTTCTTTGTTCTTCAGGAAGCAATGTTATGCTGCTTGAGAAGAGATGTCCTTTCATAAAGTTCCTTCCTCATACAATGATATTCAAGATGGAACCCCTTTTCACAATAGGGACATAAATTCTTTTCAAACTTCTTCTTCTTAGAGACAAAGGCCCCTTCATAATTTTGTTGATTCTATTTAGGATTTGAATCAGCTGCTTTTGGCTCCTTCTTTTTTGATTTCCCCATTGCTTGCACTTTGGAAGAGTCAAAAACTAGGAGAGCTTGATCTTTGGATGTCTTGATGACTCCCATTTGCATCAACTTGTCTTGCTCCTTGATTAAGAACTTGGAAAAAGAATCTAATGAAGGAATTTTCTAATAAAGAAATATTTCCCCCTTGGAATGAAATATGGAAAAAAATACAGAAGACTCAAGACCTAGTTTTCTTAGTATGGAAAGGAAATTTTGCTCATCCTTTCGCTCTATTCTGCATTGTCTGCATTGAATTACAAGAGACTTGAATTTAGTAAAGTATTCCTCAATGGTTTCGAAACTGCTGGGATTTAAATATACCAACTCATTCTCCAGAATGTGTCCCCAAAGCTCATCTTGTTTGATAAATAATCTACCAAGCTTCTCCCAGGATTCTTTGGGATTCCTCAATCGTTCTAGGTCGAAGAGGATATCTCTGGATATATAAATACATAGGTACTCGAATGCTTCATCACAACGGTTCAGGAACTTGTTCCTTTCAACTAGTTGATGAGGCTCAAGATCCCATCCATGTATGATCTTGTGGTAGCCATGCTTGTGCAAGGCCAACTGCATATCAATCCTCCAATAAATATAATTGGAATTTGTGAGGATCCGTGGTTCAGGAGTTTGAGAAATCATAATTTCTCTAGATGAAAGATTGCAAATACTTCACCCAAGCTAAGTAGAACCTATCAATTTCACTACAATAACACACTAAAAAATATGAATGGTTAGAATCATGCTTTTCCTCCCGGCATGAACATGTTTTGAATGTCCTCCGTGCCCTCTTTGATGTTCTAAATAAATACAAAGCTAGCAAATCATCCTAGAGGAATTCTGTGGAAACCTAGCTGCTTCTGATGTTCGACGGGAAGAAACAAGCATGAAACCTTACTGAGAAGGCTCTGATACCATATCAGAATTTGAATTCCATTTAGATATTCAAGAAGATAGTTCTAATAATGTTTGCAACAAAAGAATGGAGAATGAAGATACAAACTTAACAAAACATACGACACACGAAAAATACAAGTATTGCTTAGGAATTTATAGTATCTATCACAATAATAAATCCAGTGTTACAATAGTTTACAAATAGGAATAATTCAAAAGAATTAGGGAGCAATTCGAATCTACCATGTGGATCTGACTATATCTAACTTAATATCTAACTCATGGTGTCTCAATCAATATCGGAGTCCAAAATCAACTACCAAATGTTCATCCAACTCAATCAATCAGTGATATCTAGTTAACTCAGTGAAATTGAGTATGGTAGGTGGGAAAAGGTTCATACTCCACATGCATCCATGCATTATCCATGCAAGGCATGTGCTAGTTAATTGATTGTGAAATAAATAAAATTAATTGGGAGTTAACTGAGACTAACTAGTACTAACTCCAAGTAATTGATGTATGTTGGTGCCAGGACTCCCAGTGGTTCCTAAAATGTTGGGACTGGTCTAGGAGGTGCCTAATCTGATGCATGCACATGCAGTAAATGGCGGTTAACCTCTAGCAGTGTTCTCCACACTCCAGTGACTAGTACATGTGGCCCCATTAGGTCAAGTGGACCCAATTAATTAATTAAGGTTCCTAATTTAGGATAATTAATCTAATCTACATTTGACCAAGGGAGGATTAATAATCCTAACACACTGAAGGACTAATACCATATCATGCCCATTCATATTTGGAGCTTAATAATTATCCAAAAACATAACATTATATTGGGTCATATTTGGGGTTGAGGGGTTTATTCTATATGTTAAAAAAATATGCAATATTTAGGGGGTTTTATTATCCAAAGGAGTGGAGAAGAGGCACAAAAAATAGGACCAGGGGGAGCATTGGGGTTTTGAAAAATATCGTCGATAGTTGCAGAGGAGAAGGGAAGAATTGGGGTTTTGATTCGCGAGTGAAATCTAGTTGTAGAGGGTCAGATCTGAATCTAGAATTGATCAGATGTGTTGGAATGACTGAACCAACCCTTACCCTTTCTCTCTTTCCTATTGATCCAGCACTAGCAGCATATCCATGTGTCGTGAAAGTAGATCTAGTGAAGACAAGATCAGGGTGTTAAGGAAGGGTATCTAACTTAGTGGATATTGAGATAATTCTCTTGTATTACATTTCTTCATCCTACTCGATTCATGCAAGTGCCACAAGAAGAAAGGAGGAACAACCCGTATTAGAAAGAAGGATGTTATAGCTGATTTTACCACTCCAAGTGAATCACACTTGTATGGTATTCCCCTGTCCCTTTGCAGACACCTTAGACCCCTTGGACCATTTTTAGTCCTTTGATGTTTCCTTAACCATCCCTATAAACATATGAAAATTGATACATGTGACTTTGAAACCCCTAATCACATATATACACGGGTTTGACCCCTAAAACCGCATACATCGAGATGTGTGCAAAATCCAAATCCTTTTGGAGTTTTCCTTGACATGGATCTGACTCACTTGACTCCTAGCCTTTCATATGCCTTGAGATCGATTGGATTCGACCTTTCATTACCCCTTTGAAAAGCTATATAAGGAACTCTTTGGATACATTGAAGGCATAAGAGAATTGAGATCAAAGAAACTATAGTCCATTGTTGCTAGAACTTGTGCTTGAGTCTGCATCCCTTTCTCCCTTGGAGCACTTTTGTGTTCTTCCCAAGCTTGCCTTTTGCTTTTGAGCTTGCTATCAAGAGATGGAGGATTGAGGTGGTGGAGGCTCAAGTGGGGGATTCAGTTTCTCCGATTCGCAAACATGCTGACAGAGGTTGTATCCATTGTGATCTCTAATTTTATATTAATAGAAATATCTTTTCCTTTGCAATAATGTATGTTTGAATGAATATTTTATCCATGGATGATTTCAAATGCTTATACATTGTTGATTATATATGCTAGAATAGATCTAACACCAATATATTTAGTATGCTTGTCTTGTTTACTTGTTGTTGAGGAAGTGATTCATCAATTCAAGATGAAGTTGGAAAGCTCAACGGGGATCTATTCAACCGTCCAGAATAAGGTATGAGGTCTGATCCTTTAGTCTTAGATATTTGATTTCTATTGCATATTAGAAAGGATTGATTTCTGGAGTCAAGCTATCTGTTGTGGTACCCCAAGCCATAGGAATTTGTCTCTGTAACAAAGGAGAAAATATAAACTACTTCCATAGTGAAATCCTTTGTTTCCCATAAATGGTAAAACAACGAAGTGAACGGATATCAAACCAAACTATAGTTACTACATCTTCTAGTATGTGACTAAGCGATCTTATTATTCCATGTACTAAGTGGTAAATTGGTAATTTTTTACAGCTGAATCCTTGATATATTGTTAAGATCCTCCATTTGCTGGTCTATATGATGTAGTTATTATTATATTTTTATCACTCAAGATAGCATTATGATCTTAGGATCTTTAACTGAGAGAATAACATGCACAGCAATAAACACAAGAGACAAGAGACATGAAGAATTTTCCTTGGGGAAACCATAAAGGAGAAAACCCCGCAACTTCCTTAGAGATAGAATCAGCACCAAAAGTAAAACCTAAAAACATAAAGATGATCTCCCGACAGTAGTAGTCTCTCTCTCTCGTCCTGACAACTTCTCTCTCACTCATGCACCCCAATGAGTGAGTGTGTGTGTGATAAATAGAGAGGCTCACTCTCTATTTATATTCTTGCATTCTCTTGAAGCTGACTCCAACATATGAGCCTCACTTAACAATTACTTACTAGAGCTGACATCTCTAGGAGTGTCTAATAACCCTAGTGCCCCACAGCTTGTGGGGACTTTTCCCCTCCAACTAGCAAGGAGGGTTGTCCTTAACACAATGGTGGGGACTATTGCCCCAACTTACAATAAATCACCTAGGGTCTACTTCTCTAGGATAGTCTAATAACCCTAGGGCCCCACAACTATGGGGAATTAAACCCTTGATCGATAGGAGGGTTACCCACAATGACTTGACATGACTTGTTCACATTATAGACAGTTCTCGATCGAAACATCAAGGCATGAAATGACTCAATTACATTATATACACATCCTAGAATAAACATCTAGGTACAACACATAAGATATACGGAAGAATACATTCCAAAGTTACAAATACATCAACACTCCCTCTTAACTAGGAAGGTATTGTCTCTACACAATTTAGCAACACAAGTCTTCTTCTCTGCATCATCTGGATCATCATCAAGTCCTCGTCATATTCATCATCATATCTAGATCATCACTTGATCTGGATCATCACTAGATTTGGATCATCACTCGATTTGGATCATCACTGGAACATCATCACTGGATCTGGATCATCACTGCTGGATCATCATCACTGGATTTGGATCATCACTCGATATGGATCATCATCATTGGATCTGTATCATCAATCGATCTGGATCATCATTAGATCATCATCATGGGTGCTATCTCATGATTCTTCTCGTCACAAGAAGTTCTACAGAGCCAGCCCTTTTTCATGTTGGTTGTAGACCTAGCCTCCATATAGGTCTTCTTCAGTGCTTATATCTAACCCTAAGTTAGAATGGCCCGCCCATCACTTACATATAACCATGAGAGGAACACATCCAACACCATGTCAGAAAGGTATGTCCAACACTCACATCTGACCATGCGGGAACACATCCCACAACCCTATCAGAAAGGCCCAACACTTACATTCACCAGCATGATAGGACACACCTACTATCATCTGTGAAAAGGCACAGCACTCACATCCACGAGCATGATAGGACACACCTACTATCATCTGTGGAAAGGCATAGCACTTACAATCACCAGCATGGTAGGACACACCTACTACAATCTGTGAAAAGGAACAACACTTACAATCACCAGCATGGTAGGACACACCTACTACCATATGTGAAAAGGCACAGCACTCGCATCCACTAGCATGATAGGACACACCTACTATCATCTGTGGAAAGGCCAGCACTCACATCCACTAGCATGATAGGATGCGCCTACTATCATTTGTGGAAAGGCTCTGCACTTACATCTGATCATGTGGGAACCAATCCCACAGTCACATAATAATGGATCTCAGTCCTAGACTGAGGGTTCCTAGTAAGTGACTAGGTTCCTCCATTCAGAGAATGGCAATAGCCCTTATATCTGATCATGTAGGAACCAATCCTACAGTCACATCAGAATGGTTCAGCACTCACATCTGACATGGAAGGAACTAATCCTCTCATCATGATAGAATGGCTCGGCCCTTACATCTGACCATGGAAGAAACCAATCCTCTCACCATGTCAGAATGGATCACGGACTCATCACTTCCCTTTGGAGGGAACCTTGATCTGGAGAACACCAAACTTCTCCCTGAAGTACTCAAACTTCACTTTGGCCAATGGCTTTGTCAACACATCAACTATTTGTTCGCCCGTCGCAATATACTGGAGCTTCACTACTCCTCTCTACACCATATCCCTGATATAGTGATACTTGATCTTTATATGCTTCGACTTGTCATGGAACACCGAGTTCTCTGACAACTTCACACAACTCTGGTTGTCGCAGTGTGTACAAGTAGTATCCATCTAGAGATCAAATAAATCAGATAGTATCTTCCTCAGCCATACTGACTCACAACTAGCTAAACGAGCCGCAACATACTCTAGTTTAGCTATACTCAGTGCCACATAAAATTGCCTCCTGCTAAACCAAGAGATCGCACCTGATCCCATACTGAAACAACACCCTGAAGTGCTCTTCCTATCAATGGAACTGCCTGCCCAATCTGAATCAACACAACCTTCCAGGTTAGTATTCTAATTCACCTCATACTTGAGCCCATAATCAACTTTACCCCTCAGGAACCTCAGAATATGCTTTGCAGTAATCAAGTGAACATGTCTCAGATCTATCATAAATTGGATCAAGGTGTTCATAGCAAAGCAAATATCTGTTCTCATGTTCATTAGGTACATCGGGGACCCAATCATCTGACGATACGTCGTAGCATCAACCGCTTCTAATGAAGCATCACTCAATAGCTTCAGGTTCAATTCCATAGGTGTGGTCATGGCCTTGTAGTCCATCATCCTGAACCTCTTCAGGATCTCTACTGCATACTTCCCTTGTTCGAGGAAGATTCTATTCGCATTCTGCCACAACTCCATGCCTAGAAAATAGTGGATTGACACATAACACGAGCATCACTGGTCTTCTGCCTTTAGCCTTGAAGGAAAGGTTGGAATCTACTTTACTCTCAGTAAGCCTAGAGTCATCACTAATCTATCCATCCTGTTGTACCTTGTCGAACCTTAGGATATTCTGTAGTCACTCCCTCTGAAGCATCATACTCCCTCTGTCTTCCATACTCTATGCACTGAAACATTCTATACCGGAGTGACAAGTAGAGTCCTATGCTACCAATATTCTATGTATCCATCTAGGATCACTGGATACCAAGATCCTTTATCTTGAAAATTTTAAAAGTTCTTCTTGCACCCATTTGTGAGCTTGTCATCCTCTATAGGCTTTCATCTTCAACCTTGTAGCAAAGGTTAAGATCTTCATCAAGCTCATCATGTATGTGTTATCCCATGGGTGTCTTTTGAACTCATACAAGGCCTTCTTTCATTTGCACACATGATTCTGTCTGTCATGTGTCTCAAGTCCCACTAGCTACAAATGTATCTTCGTAGTCTATGCCTTCTTTTTGTGAGAAGCCTCATGCTACTAATCTTTCCTTGTATCCCACGATGTTTCAATCTACTGGATGATGGAACTACAAACTTCCCTTTACCTATCGATACTGCATCCTAGATATCGTTCTTCTTGAACTGGTCTTCCCTTTCTTCTTGGTTACTTCTTCATGGCTGGAAGGTTCTACATCAATGATGTCACTGCATTTGTCATATTATTCTTCATCTTGAACTATTGTCACTTGTTCTTCAGAACAAATTTCATCCTTCTTTGCTTGTAGGCAATTTTACGCGATCTTTCCTACAAGTCAAATGCATTAGTTGTATGGTTAGAAACATTTCATAAGGTATATTCATAATGAAAAATTCTTTTGCATCAAGATATATGATTATGCAACTATTTTATCCAATAACACATATTTCATTAAATTTGGAATTAAACAATGGATCTAGAATTCCAAAATAACCAAAAAACTCAATTCTGGCATTGTTCTTGTAATAAAATCTTTCCAAATTTATTGAAATATGTGTTCAATACAACATTCATCCATATTTCACGGAAACTTTCTAAATGCCTTCCATCTCTACGAGGACAACATTGAGATTGTGCACTAATCCAATATGTCAGCAAAGAGGTTTCATTCAAGATAAGTAGCAATGGAGAGTTGTATAGCAGCATGAGCTACTTACCCATCACATGCATATTAGTAGTATATTATCATTAATGCAAACATTCTATTATGCATAATACATCAACTGAATATAAACAAATGCATAGCAAAAAAAATATCATGAAATGACAATTGAATACTTATCTTTATTTGTTTCATGGGTGGACTCCTTCTTGAACCTTCAGCTTCATCATCTTCTTCGTTCATAATCGCATCGTTTCTTATCCAAATGCTAAGATGGATAAGAGGTTCTTCAAGAGTTGAGTTCTTCATATTACTCATCGCTTGAGGGATCTTCTTTGGATGGTGAGATCTTGATCTTCAGCTTCTCCCATCTTCTCTTCTCTTTTTATGAGTCAAACTTCTTCTTCTTCCCAGAGTCTGCTGGAAGTAATCACTTCCTTCTGGCACACATTCCTCACATGAGTGAATCCCATGATCCTAGGAGGCCATTCAAGGTGGCTATCACCACTTATTCTTGTACTACTACAAGTTTTTCTTTGATTTGAGAGACCCTCATAAAGTATGACTATATGGTCTCTGCCTTATGGATCTTCACATTCTTCAATTGGTTTCTCAAAATAATATTCTGATTTATTCTCTTCCCTTCAAATAGCTTGGTCACGGAATCAAACATATTTTTCGGTGTCTTTAGGGAATACTCTTGTGGTATAAGGTGATCCGTCATTTAATCAGCAATGATCTTCTTGGCCTTGCCCAAGTTCTTCTGGTGTAAGGCTTTTAGACTCATCTCCCTCTGGAACTGGAACCTCTCTACTCATGTAGGTGTCCAATTCATTTTCTTCAGAGAGATCATATACTTTCATGCTTGGAATTTGTCAACCTCACCAATATTATCATCAAGATGATGTGATAGATCACTTTGAAATGAGAACCTCAATTAAAAATAGCAAAAGCTTAGATCTTACCAATTTGAGGTGTCTGTCCTAGTTCTGGAGCTAGCTGATCTAAGGTTTGTTAGAGAAACCCTAATTTTAAAAACTTGGAATCTTTCAAATATGATTGGATAGAAATATAGATCTCTTCAAGGTGAGTTTTCCAATGTACTCCTTTTCTGAAAACAGTGGAGAGAAGCTCCTAGAACAGGAAGCCCTAGTTTTCCAATTTCTTCTGCAGAAATGCTTGATACTGTTTCTGCAATATCTCTGAAATTACTACTTCTCTTTGTCTTCCACTTTGTACTAAGGTAGCCTCACTTGTTCCTATTCCAAAACCATAGGTTTCATCAAAATTGGTTTCACCAATTGGGACTTATGATCATTTTCCCAAGGTGACATGTTTTGAGGACTGTTCAGAACAACGAAGTTGTACGGACTGCCACATGTGACTGTTTCGTCTTTTGGGTCTAAAAATTGAACCACAGAATTTATAGTCCATTCCCTTTCTGGAAAATCTTCATAAATTCAATTTGGACCTTTGTATCCCATGATATAGCAATTATCCCTAGGTGTTCTGTTTAGGGATGAATCCTGGAAGAGGCTGGAACCCTAACTTGGAGGGATCATATATTCCATAATATATAGCAAATCTTAGAATGAATTTTGGACACACTATAAATGAAGAGTTTATATTCATCCTGTGAAATTTTCAGCTCCTGAGCCTTCTTCAATCCTAAGATATAGCGAATGTACCAAAACTTATCAGTTTTAGCATTTTAGGGTTTTTCTAGCTCGGGGTCAAACTAGGGTTTGACTTTCCCAGAGTTATTCCCAACAAAAAATCTCAACCCAAGTCTCTAGAATTTGATTTTGATGAGGAGAGAAATCCTATGCTGGGCTCACTAAAAAATTCCTCTTCTGTAAGAAGCCCTAATTTCCTCCACCAAAAACTGAAAAATGCTCGAAATCAAATTCTGCTTCGACAGAGATATGTGCCCTTCAATGGAGAGTCAACCTAGCATACTTTTTCTGATGGACTATGGAGAGAGGCCCAAAAATTAAGAAAACCTAGCTTCTGCAGCTGCACAATGTCTTCTTCTCAGGTTAGCACTGATACCATGTTAGATTTTTATCATTCAAGCTAGCATTATGATCCTAGGATCTTTAACTCAGAGAATAACATGTACAACAATAAACACAAGAGACAAGAGACATAAAGAATTTTCCTCTCATAAAACATAAAGAATAAAACCCTGCAACTTTCTCAAAGATAGAATTAGCACCAAAATTAAAACTCGAAAACATAAATATGATCTCCCGACAACAGTAGTCTCTCTCTTGTCCTAGCAACTTCTCTCTCACTCATGTGCCCCAATGAGTGAGTGTGTGTGTGATAAATAAAGAGGCTCACTCTCTACTTGTATTCTTTCATTCACTTGAATCCCACTCCAACATGTCGGCCTCACCTAACAATTACTTACTAGAGTCGATGTCTCTAGGAGTGTCTAATAACCCTAGTGCCCCATAGCTTGTGGGGACTTTGCCCCTCTGGCCAACAAGGAGGGTTATCCTTAAAAAAATGGTGGGGACTATTTCCCCGACTTATAATAACTCACCTAGGGTCGGATTCTCTAGGATATTCTAATAACCCTAGGGCCCCACAACTATGGGGACTTTAACCCTTGATCAATAGGAGGGTTACCCACAATGACTTGACATGACTTGTTCACATTATAGAAACTTCCCGATCGGAACATCGGGGCATGAAATTACTCAATTACATTACAGACACATCCCAGAATAAACATCGGGGTACAATACATAAGATATGTGGATGAATACATTCAGAAGTTACAAATACATCAACAATTATAAATATCATCATTTTGTCTAGATGAACCAAAGAAAGAAGGGTGAGTGGTGGAAAAATTATTAGTAACAAACACAAAGGTTGCATCATATCCATCATCCCATCCCACAACATGAAATTCATAGGTCCAAATCCTAGCTGTAGATGAGAGTGCAGGTGATCTTATTTTTACCCAAAAGAACCACCAAGAGTAAAGGCAGGGGAAAGAATGGGAAGAGCATCACCCGCAGAGATAGAGGAAACTGATTGAGTGAAAGAAACAATAAACATGCTCGTTGATAAACCCTCAGAATAGGGAGTAGAAAAGGAGTCCGACTGATTCGTTAGGTGTGTTTAAGATTTTAGATTATGTATCCTATAGTCATTGAATTCCAATGTCACAATATTCTTATCATATGCATTTTACAGTTTGGAAACATGGCTTTCATTTTATCTAATAATTCTATACTTGTAAGTCAGCATCATGCATATTGTATATCACTACAGACAGATGTTATTTCATCATTTTCATTTTGTAGATATTAGACTTGGAGGAATCTGTCATGGGGGCATCACCTAGGGACCAATATGATATCACATTCGTTCATATTGGGGGGTTAAAAATAAAAAAATTACAAACCAATATATTGGTGGTATATTAGGGGTAAAAAGGGTTTTTTTACTATATAAATATCCAATATGATGGGGGATATTTTATTTCACAATCCTTCCCACGCCTCGACCATAAGCCTCCATGCACCCTACATGATGCTGGATAGGGTTTTCCTGTGGTTTTTCTCCATCATTTTTTCTTGGGTTTTCTCCATCGTGTTTTCTAGATAACGAGGGCATTTTTTTCTGGTGTGTAGTAGTGTTGGTCCTTGGGTTTTCTCCATTGTGGTTTCTGGATAACGAGGGCATTTTTCTGGTGTGTAGCAGTGTTGGCCCTTGGGTTTTCTCCATTGTGTTTTCTAGATAATGGGGGAATTTTTTCTAGTGCGTAGCAGTGTTGGTCCTCTAGTGCATAGCATTTTTCACCATTTTTTTCCACCGTGGTCCAGAGCATTGTTTTTCCTCTGGTGCATAGCATTTTTTCACCATTTTCTGGTCATGGGTTTGTGGTAGGTTTCTCTGGTGCATAGCAGTGTTGGAGGAGGCATGTTGGAGAGCCACTGCATAGAATTCTTGGAGGTAAGGTATACTCTGGTTAATCCTCTGATTAAAAATTCCTTTTAATTCTTTTATTTATTGGGGGCTCTGTTCCACATAGATGAGTGATTACTCAACTAAGTACATATCACATTCAATCCTCTATTCCAATGCTACAAGCCCTCACTCCAATGGTATCAATCTATGAGATGCTAACATATTCAAAGGATATGGTCAGGACGCTACAGGTCCGTAATTACTCCTATTTTGTGATCTTAATTAGATTGAAACTCCCTGAACCCATGTTAAATGATTTCTTATGGATCGATTTTAGCAACATAGGGTGAAACGAATTCCCTTTATGTCCGGTGGATTATGCCCCCAATCTGTTGGTCGTCGATCAATCACTCAATCAATCCCAGTAAGAATCAAGACTAGGATCCGATCCAGCCAGCCCAACCCATACCAGCTCATCCCACCCATTTGCCTACTATGCTTTGTATCACCTTCTAACAAAGACCTTTTATGCTTCACTCGAATCAGACGGTAACAAGCTGGTCAAGCTTTACCAAATTGAACCTTTTATTCATTTTATTTTTTCATCACCATTATGCAGACTTTACCTCTTGAATAAATACCAAATAAAATTTCTATTTCTGTTGTAGATTGATCATTTCGGGTAACCTATTGTTCAGGCGATACCTCTATTGAGCTATGTCTGGAGCCCTACCCTTTTGATCCTTGAACCTTATATCCTTGGCGAATTTTGGAAATATTTTGGGTAATTTCTCAATCATATTGGAAAAATCTGGAAACTGCAAGTGGTTTTCAGTTTCAGCAATTTTTTGTTTTTGTTTTTGGGTTTTTCGGACAGTTTTTTCTCCCTCCATTCTTCTGAACTTTAATGATTTTGAGACTAGAACGTGGAGATATCTCGAGACAAAGGAACTCAATTAAGAAGGAATATTGAAACAAGGGTGAGCTCATATCCTTTGGTAATGCATTAGCACTCTCCTTAGTTTTATAGGTAGTGTTTATTTTCAGAGGAAAAAAACATGCAACTTGTTATTCATTTCGAATCAAAGTTGCATAAACCAGGCTTCTACTTCAAGTAGGTTCACAACAAAATTAGTCTGAAAGTTATGCTTTCAGAAAAATAGGAACCAACCTTCAAACCATCTAAAAAACCTTACAAAACTGAGAGACTTCCCATCAAAGACTATCACTTCAGTTTTTAGAACAAGCTGACAAAAAGACAAAAAAACTCTAAAAATTCTCTGACAAAAGACAGAGACTTTGAAGGAATCACGAAGGAGTCTTACTATTCTAAGAACTATTTACAAAGTTCATCTTAGGAAGAATGTTATTGATGTTGTTTTTAAGTTGACAGTACGTTAATGTAGAAATTATAGGTATCATAGAGAATGCATTTCTCCATTAAAGGAAAGTGTTACAAATAAATGAATAAATGTATCATTGGCAGGTCGTTACAAAGCTTCCAGTAAGAGTTTGAATTAGTTAGAGAGCTTGCAATATGTGTCCCAATTAGCTAGATAGGTGTCCATTCTGATCTAATTTTAAAGGGATGTGATGATCATATATATATATCCATATCAGTTCTAAGAATAAAGTGTGATCCATATCCTTATTGTGTGGAATTTTGTTTTGTTGTGTCTTTTATTTTATCTACATTTGAAAGTGTCTCTTTTCTCATCATGTGAGAAAGGAATGGATAATCATAACAATATCATTAAACCCTCTTTGAATGAGTACATAAATAAAAGTTGGCATTGATAATCAATGTTTCCTCCTCCAAGTGGATATTGTGTCATTGTGGCCACATTCTGGAATCAACATGCCACCTTCTATAGGAAGCATGCCACCTCAGAAAGGACTCGAGAATATAAAATATTTGAAAAACCACTATTGTGTACTATCTCTCCAAACTTGGTATTAAAAATATAAGTGCAAATGGACGAGCGAATAATCCAATTGTCAAACTGGGTACCTATGAGAAAAGATGTACACAAGGTAAAGAACCATGTTGACATAGGAGCCCTCAACATGGATCACTAGAAAGGATCTAGTGATTTCAAATTGCATTGGAATAGGCACATATTTTCCTTTCATATTGATATCAATTCCAAAACTGAAAAGTGTTAGTGCAAAGGTGATGCAGGAGAACTTTTGAGGAAAGCAATTTTTTTCTCGAGTCTCCCGCAAGGATGGGTAATAAAGTTGGAAGGTTGGGTACTGTGAGGAGAGAGAGAGTAGGAGGTGAAGGATATGCTAGTGTAGTAATATCACTTTCCAAACCAAAAAATCAGGATTTTGGGAGACTTGGGAAACATGTAGAATGTGAAAACAATTGGTTACACATATTTTTGAGGCTGTCAAAGCCATTAGTTTGAGATATAGACTATGAAGGTTGCACAAGCTTTCGAAAAAAATTGGAAATAGGTTGTCTTCCCATATCCTCTTTCCTCTTTTGTTTATTGTCATGCATGCAAATTTAATGAAATATTGATTGAGAATCTAGACTAGTGTAAGTTTGTGAGCTTAACCCACTTGTCGAGAGGATCAACTTAGTACATAGGTGAATCCATTCGCAATAGGGGTGAAATATATACTAGTGTCAGTTTGTGAGCTTAACCCACTTGTTGAGAGGATAAACTTAGTACATAGGTGATTCCTTTACAATAGGGGTAAAATGTATAGAAGATTCAAATAGGAGGATTACCCTAATAGGAGGATTACCCTAATATGACCCATCCCAGTGACCCAGCAAATATGAACACTGATGATAATTTGTTTTCTAATATTAAGAGATCTCATTTGGACAACATTGCTGCTAGAACCCTTGTTCTACCTTGCTGAGAGCCCATACAATGGAACATAAAACACACTAATATAAAGAGAATAACACTTGTAAATGATAGTAAACAATTGGCATTTCTTCCTTTTCAATTCTTAGAATTGGAAAAGTATTATAGAGTACATGAACATGAAGCATAATTGATTATTTAATGAGTGGAAATCACTGCTCGCGATTGGGAGAAGAGAAATCAACACAACATTCTTCAGCCTATGAAAAAAAAGGAATAGGTTAATAAATAGGAAATCAAATATATCAAAATCATGCAAGAAGAAATGAAAATATGTAGCACCGGCACTAAGTTTCTTACTTGTCATAGTTTCTTGCACTTGGGTTTTGTGGCACATATTTAGACAAAGGCATAGAGGAAATCAATTCTGTACCAAGACCTCTACTCTGTGTCCCAACAACTTATCTCAAAGCAACATGTTCCTTCCATTAAAGTGGCAAGTTACATATGAGCACTCAATAAATATAATCATAGCAACGAGTACATATGAGCACTCATAAACTTGAATCCTCTGTCAAGGAAAGCCTTGGATTCTTTGTCTGGTTGGCATATCAAATTCATAAAACTTAGAAACACAGGTTGTTTAGGTAAAATAATCAAGTTTACACTAACGTTGAACATTGAAAATGATAGAATTAATATTTTGAGATGAGAAAATAGTTATTTTGATCTTTTTTTTAAATGAGGAAACAGTCAACTGTGCTGTAGCCATTTGGAGAAGTTGTCACCATAAATTTTTCCTTGTTTTTCCTTTTTTATGCCTTTTATATTGGAAAATTTAAAGCACTTATTCCAAGTGTGATGGAGTTTATACACTTTCATAATTTCTTAAACCCTGATGTACAAGTTTGTAGGACATCACTAATTCAGTATAGTGACCTACACATTTTTTTATATTGGCAACTTTAACTCACTTCTTCCAAGTGTGATGGAGTTTATCCATGTTCAGAATTTCTTAAATCCTGATGTACAAGTTTTTGGGACATCACTAATTCAATATAGTGACATACTCATTTTTTTGTTCGATAGATCTCTGTAGGATATCACTAATTAAGTTATGTGTGACCTACATTGATTTTTGTTGCACATGCAAAGTATGCATTAATGGTTTTATGCTCAAAAGAATGCATATTATTGTAGTCACCTTTGTACAAATTACCTGATCTTTGCAAAGAGTACATTGTGTAATTAATGGTCATTAGATTACATCTTATTAAATTATCTCTACAGTTCGTTGTTCCTTTCATGGTGATTACAAATGAGGAGATGACTTCTTCTCTCTCCTATCTGTCAGTTTTGGGCTATAGTTCCAGAACAAGTTGATATGTTTTTGATGAGCTTTTTCATATGTACTCATTTTATGTCTCTACATATTTCTTTCTTTGAGCTAGTAGCTTATCTCTTTGTAGCTTTTCTCTTATATCGTAGACCTTTTCATGTTGTCATTAGTGTAGCTATAGGAACTGCTTGTGCAGTCCCACTATGTATTGAACTGATTATACTATTTTAGTCCCAATGACCCACTTTTGTTGTCATTTATTGAACATTATTAAAATTATATTATATTATATTATCTACATATTAATTATGCTTTTGTGGAACATTGCAAACTATTTTGGATGAGTTTCTGGTGAAGACTAGTAGCTTCTCAATCCCATTGTCTATTAAATTGTTCCTTGGACAAATTTTTAAACTTATGGTAACTTTTAGCTGTGTGCCTGTGTTTTCTGCAATCTAGAAATACAAAAGTCAATTGAAGAGCTTAAACGAACGATAGAGGATTTAAAAATAATGTAGTTCACTCTGTATATTGTCCCAGCCATAAACAAGTAGGGAGTAGAACATTGTGTTGGTGTTTTTTTCGTAGGCTGGAAGCAAGTAGAAGAGAAGTTTGGGTTGGGAGGAAGGAACTCACTGCTGCTGGTTGGGAGAAGAGAAGAAAGACTACTAGGAGATTAATAAATGCTTCCCTATTTATGCCAACCCTGTCCGCATAGTAAAAAAGCACTCACCCTTAATTAAGCTCATCAATGGTCTTAGGTTTAAAGAAAAAAATTTCCCTCCTTAAATGATTTTGTAGACCCTAGGTGAATAAACTACATATGGGTATGCTCTTGGATATTAAACTTAATCAATCTGATCAACTCTTAAATGGGTGTTTCGATGGTATATGAGACTAAACGCTGCAAGATTCCGATTGCATTGCATTTGTCAAATGCATAGTCTATACGCCACAAACACGTCAGCATTAAAGAAAGACATTACAATAGAGGTATTTAACACTAAGATGGATGATATTCATTAATTAATATATGTGCTAGTAGGCATAGAGGAGAATTCAATGCTAGTTGCATCCTTTCCAACGTTTAATATTCCATCTATAGCTTTCCTTATATTTTGACAGCCAAAGTATTCAAACAAGCACAAACTAACTTCTGGAAAATCTCTGTTGTTGCTGCAATTTGGAAATTCCCATTTGCATGGAATGGAATTCCCTTTGCTGAGATGTTTTGTGATTCATTTCCATGTTTCATCATACCATCCTTTCTGAATACAACTTCAAAGAGAAAATCATGAATACCATTATTTACTATAATATCATGAGGGAATGCAACAAAACTAGGGATGAATATTTACTAGATCTACACATTTAGGTGTACATGACAATTAAGGACCTCTAAAAGATGGAAATCCCTCCCTCCTTTGAATTCCAAGTTTCTTCAATAAGATTAGGGAATTCTCCATTCATACTAATAAAATTCATGGAAGGTGTCTCTCTATAATGGCAAAGCCTCCTCAAAACTCTTCAAATAATAACTTCCCCAAGATTTGGAACATGAGTTGATTGTTAGATACTTTCCCTAAAGCTAGGACATTCCTCAAATCAAGGGGTTAATCCAACTAAATCCTTAAATGGTTGATTTAGTATGGATACATGTGCAAGATAGTATTTGATCCATGTACCAAGAAACCGTATTTCCTTAAAATATGCCAAAACAATGGAATGCTCCTCCTAAATCATCCTCAATGTCCATCATAGATACTTAATTAAGTGGAACGTTTTTTCTCTTCGTGATGTATTGAGGGTTTAGACTTTCTCCTTTCCGCTTTTTCGGTTTTTCTCTTCTTGATGCATTGATGCATTGATGGTAAGTGATCCTCCTTTTTTATGAAGATGACTGAGGTGCACTCTACTAACAGAGAGAGCTTGGGAAAGAGTGATGAGAGTCTTCCCCTACACTGAAGATTACTTCCTTCTGAATCTTCCATTGTTGGTGTGTGTAGCTAGTTTCTGGTATTCGTTGTCATTTAGCTTCCCTTCTCTATTTATTATCCTTCTTCTTTTATAATTTATAATTGGAAATCATCACTTACAAGAGTCATAGATTTAATTTAGTGTAACATTCAGTCAATTTACATTCCATTAATAGATAAGAAGAAAGCTACCCTTACAAATATTTTTCCTTCATGTAGAATTTCATGACTGTTCTAAATGCTGGTATCTGGTAAAGAAAGGGATAATGTCTTACAACATTCTTAGAGTTAACCTAGAGTAACATCCAGTCAGTTTACATTACAATAATGCCAAGAAGCAAGCTATCTTAGCCAATGTCTTTCCTTTGTGTATAATTTCATAACTATTCTAAATCTTGGTATTAGGTAAAGAAAGGGATTTCCTAATTTTCAACACCTTATAATCTATGTTGAAATCCTAAGAACAAGAGGTAAACCATGATCCTACCCTAGATTAGAGAACTTTATAATGCATAAATTGTTGTCGCTTCTATTAGGGCTGATCATAGTTCTCAATTGTGTACGTTTGGTGGTTTTTATCATTCACATTTAATATTTAAATCTTCTATGAAGATTTTTGGGGAGTTGTGAATATATTTGTGAAGCTTCGTTCCCAACTAGGCTCCTCTACATTTATACTGAAGCCATGGTTCACCTAATTAAAGTAGCACCAAAAAATATTGTTGGTGTCTTCTGGATTCATAGCACATTGTGCATCAATAAGCATCATAGAAAAAATGTAAACTTGGTATTAGACAGAGCTAAGATTGTTACAGCTGATTTTACCACACATGGTGGATCACACGTTTATGGCCTTCCCTGTCCCTCTGTAGACTCTTTAGACCCCATGGACCATTTTTGTACCTTTGATGTTTCCAAGATCATCCCTAAAAACGTCTATTATTTTCTATACATGACTTTTAATCCCTTTCTCATGTATATACGTGAATACGACCATCAAACCCATGTACATCGGGATGTGTGTAAAAGGCCAAATAGTTTTGGAGTTTTCTTTGATGTGGATCTGAGTCACTTGTCTCTTGGCTTTCCATATGCCTTAAGATTGTTTGGATTTGACCTTCCATTACCCCATTGAAGCACTATAAAAGGAACCCTTTCGATACATTGAAAGGGGAGGAATTGAAGAGCAAGAAAAATATAGTCCATTTTTGCCGGAGCTTATACTTGAGTCTGCATCCCTTTGTCCCTTGGAGCATTTTGTGTTCTTCCCAAGCTTGCATTTGCTTGTGAGATTTCTATCGAGAGATGGAGGATTGAAGTGGTGGAGGCCCAGGTGGAGGAATCAGTTTCTTCGATTCACAGACATGCTGACAGAGGTTGTCACTATTGTAATCTCTGTTTTATATTAATAGAAATATCTTTTCCTATCCAATAATGTGTATTTAAATGAGTATTGGATCCATGGATGCTTTTAAATGCTTATATGTTATTGATTATATATGCTAGAGTAGGTCTAAAATGATTATATATAGCATGCTTGTCTTGTTTGCTGAATGTTGAGAGAGAAAATTACTTATACAAGAGAGAGTGGAAAAGCTCGACAAGGATCTACATCAACCGTCTAGAATAATGTATGTATCGAGATCCTTTAGTGTTAGATGTTTGGTTTCTCTTGAATATTAGAAAGGATTGATTTCTATGGTTAATATGTCTATTGTGGTACCCCAAGCCATAGGAAGTTTTCTCCGTAACAGAATTGGCGACCATACTAGGGAGTTCCTAGTCATTTTCTTTAGGGGTTTTTATCTGCATTCAATGTTCTTGAATTGCTCTAATTTCTCTGTTTTTGAGTCAGTTTTTGGGGCATGTTGGTCTGGTAGGGTCTGATAGGAGTAAATTTTGTCTTAGCTTGTCTATTTTACCTTCTTTTTATCTCTTTTTCTTCCTATATGTGAGTTGTTGCTTCATAGTCGCGTGTACACGCGGTTTCTACTGGGATATCCGCATATATACGTGGGTTTTTTGCACACAGTTGCATATGCCCCGAGTTTTGATTTTTAGGGGAAGATTAAGTGTTGTTGGGTGAGTTTTGATGATTGCTGAGTCTCCTCGGATGCTTCTAGAGTCTGTATACACCTCTGTTTCTTACCAGAGATGTCTTTTAGTTAGAATTTTTTAAAATGTTCTTGTCATTGCATTTTCTATTTTTTGTTTTGGGATTAGTGCATTAGGTCTCTTTTACCTTAGAGATTTTCTTGGGTGTTGTATGATAGTGTTTACAGAGTATGGGGGTGGTGGAGTCATTATTTTTCTTCATTATCTCATTTTAATTTGAAAAATACAAAAATATTTTCTTTTGGCATCATGATGCGTCATTGCATTTTGCATTTTGCATGGTACTTGCACTAGGTTTGCTTGGAAAAGTATTAGTCATATTTTCATATAGTAATGATTGCATTTTTCACTTGAAGGAGAATTTTGCGTTTCACGTAGTAGCATACCCCAGTTTTCATTTGACACAATGCATTTGCATTGATTGTTAGGTGTGCATTTTACTTCTTGTTGCATCATAACACCATTATTTGCACGATCATTTACCCTTTTGAGTAATAAGCCAATTAAAATCAATGCATAATAAAATGAATTACACTCTTTTATTTTATAGGGTGCACCAACAAGATTAGGTTTTAGGGTCTTCAAATAGTTCATTGTGAGTAAATTCTCCAAGACCACTAAACAACAACATGTATGTGTCTGTCCAGGTGAGAGTGTTGATTTCCTTGGTATAATTAGTGTTTCTCGGGATCCTCCTCTTACAAGGGAGTTAAGTATGAGCCAGTGTGAGTGGTTATTGATTGGGATGACCCCTAGTCATAACTAAGTAGCACTGGAGATATTTCCAGGATTGTATTCGTATATGGGGGCTCTTTCGAGAGTTTCAGGCTTTGCTACCTTGTCAATACGGTCAATCCCGCCTGTGAGTGTCTTCCTGAGCATTGATTATATTGAGGTTACCTTAGTTTCCTTACCTAGGTTATCGAGGGAGTACTTCGCAGAGGTTATTCTGCATGTGTCCCAGCCAGGTTGGGGTTGAACAGCACAGTCGCTATATGCATTGAAGATGAGGACCACAATAATTGGTTATGAACCTCTGCTTGTTATTTATGAGAGTATCAAGCCTCTCCTAGGTGAGACATACCTGCTTCATTTGAGAGCTCACATATCCTACCCTTGCTTTCTTGTGATTTGGCTTTACATTTATAGGTGTATGCTCTGTGCACGCTAGTTTGCTAAGAGTTTGCGTAATTAGATAGAGTCTTTTTCATTTTTTGAGTCATTGTGGATTCAAGTGCGGCACTTCATCGTTCTCACTATTTAGCAGGAATTTCACCTTCAACATCTCCTCTTCCTTTGGGAGAGAGAAATAGACTGTTCGGGAAGACTACTTATCACATTGATTCACACATGATGGGAGATCATGAGGATGAGATTCTTGAGATGTCCTCTCCAACTCAAGAGGTTGGGGAGGAAGATCCTACTCTTGTATATGATCTTTACCTAATATACCCTCACATGCCGGATACGATCCCTCATTCACATGTCGCCGGTATTGGTTTCCGAACGACGAGACTCACCATGAACCCACAAGCACTAGTCATGTTAGTTATGGCATGCCTGATATCCCTGCATGTGATCTGGCACATCATGCTGAGTTAGAAGTTGAACCTAACACTACACCGAGGGCATTCCCATTTCTTTCTGTGCAGAGAGATTTGGGAGCACTAGTCACATTGCACCTTCCATCCCAGCGATGGAAGCTACCTCACATGTTTGTCCTAGGCATAATGTTAGTAGTCATATGTGGATACCAAAACCAAGATGAGTGACCATAGGGAATACCACTTATATCCCTTCACATGTCCCTTCGTCCTCTATTCCTACTCCTTCGAACGCATTTTTAACAACCCTTCCTCTCGCTCATTCACGTGGTCCTTCGGGTTGGAATGTTGCTACTAGTCATGTTCGTACTATGACTACTCGTACAGTAGTTTCTCAGAGTCAAGAATCTCCTGTTGTCTCAGGAGGTCATATTCCTATTTTTGGATCATCTTATGGTCCATCGCATGGAATTCCCCATATCCCTACTTATGGAGATTCTCATGGGATATCCCATGGGACATCTTATGGAACTTCTCATGCACCATCTTATGGACTGTAGTATGGATAGAGCTATCAATATTATGGGTATGGGTATCAACAACCCGCTTACTCCTCTAATTATGGATTTGTAGCACCACCTAATCAAGGGTCACCACATCATAATGATTCTATGCAGCCCTACACAGGTCAATCGGGAGGAGGATATTATGGCCAAGGCCATGGTATTTATAGTAGTCAGCCTTATATGAACCAAAACTATCGGGGAGTGTGGCATATACCGACTCAACCTAGGCTCCCTTTCCTCGCAATGTTAAATTTACCTGACTTATCGAGACTAATGAATGATCCGGTATCTTATGACCCGGCTTGGACTACTGTCGCTACCAAGCTTCCCTCGGACATTCCCAAATTCGAGGGAAAACCAGGAGAAGATCCTAGTGAACATCTTACTACCTTTCACCTTTGGTGCTCTTCCAACTCTTTACATGATGACTCAATCTGTTTGAGGCTATTTCAATGCACCCTCACAGGGCCTACAACGAAATGGTACATAGAGTTACCAAAGGGGGCATTTGTTTTGTTCGATGACCTTGCTATGAATTTCCTCAACCACTTCCAACTACCACTGTGTTATGACATTGGTACAGAACTCTTGTTGACATTTCGGCAGGACAAAGCCACACATATGTCAGACCATATCCAAGAGTGTCATAGACGGAAGAGGTTAATTAAAGATTTCATCCTGTCGGAGTTTCTCCTTGAGTGGTTCCTTAAATCGTTCCTACCTTATATCGTGAAGGATGTTTCTACATCTGGAGTCCAGAATGAAAAAAAACAATTTTTAGGGCTTAGGAACTGGATTTGATTTATGCTCAATCCAAGCTATTATATGAGATCATATCTAATTCTATGTGTTCTAGTTTCGATCCCAAGATTAAACCTAGACCACCTGCCGATGGCATTGTGGGATGTAAAAGTGCCAAACCTACAGACTCGGTTATGAAACAAGTGTTTCAATTGTCTATTAACCAATCCACATCGAGACAAGCTACGGCTTCATCTCAACCAACCCAAATGGCAAGTGTACTTTCGATGTAATCGTCAGACCAGAAGGGCAACTAGCAGCCCGAAAGGAATAAGAAAAAGGGTAAAAACAATCACAAGGGTGGGAACAAGAATGAAAATGCCAATTTTAATGACAAGAATGATCGTAATGCTAGGGGGGACAAGCAGTCTAAACATAAGGTTAATTTTCCTTGCAAATTGTGTAAGGATGACCACCTCACTCTTTTGTGCCCTTGTATGGAAGATGCCTCGAGGTTCATAGCATAGGTCCCAGCTGTGCTGACCAATCCTTTACCCCATAATCAAAATATGAACTCGAGGACCCATGATACTCATGCTGCGTCGGGTGGAGATCAAAATCCACCGAAAGCTAGAACTGGTCATGGGTGCATCAAAATGGTGCGTGCTACTAAGGTTGTGACTTGTGCAAAAGACTATGGTTTGTCACAACCATACCTTAGGAAAGAACCTCCTCCTACCAAGATTCTTTTGCATATTGAAAATCCTACAGATAAACCTAAGAATGCACCTCACATTCCTAAGGGAGTCTTAAAGCATTTGGGGCACAATCCTAATGCCTGAGCTGCCCAGAACTATTCTATTGTCGAGGATTTGGGCCAAACTCCTTGTGCGATGTCTACACTTGGAGTTCTTCAGAGTTGTCCGTCGCAAAGGAAAGCTTTGCTTTCTACTCTCGGAGTGAATGATGATAACTCTTCTTCCATCATCAAATTTGAAACCATGGGACTACATCCTCGCTTGCCTTACTACGTGTCTCTCTTGATTCATGTGGAATGTCTTAACATGATCACCAAATGCACTGTGATTGACGAAGGAGCTGCTACTTCCATGATGTCTTTGTCGTGTTGGAAGGGTTTGGGTTCTCCCGAGTTGTCTAAATCCGCTACCATGTTGACTACCATTAATGGTAGATCATTTTGAATTCTTCCTTCTCTTAAGGTCAGTTTGGGAGGGAAGACCATTGTGATCAAGGTCGAGGTGGTTGATGCACCCCTTGATTACAATCTTTTACTGGGCCAGAATTGGATGTATAGTATACAAGTCGTAGCCTCTTCTCTATTTTGAGTTGTATGATTTCCATTAAATGGAAAGATTGTTATGATTGATCAAACATCATTCAAGAATCTGAGTGTTAGTGCATCATCGGGAGCTTCGATCTCGATTATCGACCACTCTCAGCCGGCAACTAGGAGTGTGCGTGTAGGTATGTATCCATCCCTTATGGGAAAATTTAGTTGTCCTGCACCTGTCGTTATAATTGGATCTAGTTTCGATAGGGATTCATATTCATTGAATTTGGTTTCTTTTCACACTTCCCATATGGAAGATCCTTGGATTCTTCCTACACCGAGTCCTTCGAACGGACCTATCGAAACAGACGTGTCGTTTCCTGCAACAATGGTTGCATATGAAGCAAATCTTGATTGTGTTGCAGAGCCTAGTCCTTCCTCTTCATGAACGGAAGAGGAAGACCCGTATGTGCTGCCTGCATGGGAAGTTGAGTCCTATCATGCACACGAATGCCTTGATAGTGTTTTTTCGTCAGATGAAGCTATTATTGAGGCCATGTCTAGAGTTGGGCCACCTTGGGAAGAATTACATCATAGATCTTATTTTATTCATGAGCTTGACCATTTGGATCATGAGGACTTTAGGGAGATTCTTAGTGAGAAGATTGGTAGCCTCGTGGTTCCATTAAGCTCTCTTGGTTAGATGGTTGATGGGAACATGGAAAATATATCACCTACGATTCCCATCAATATCTCTCGTGATCCTGGAAAGATTGAGAATGTCTATATTGGGGCAGAATGTTCCCATGCTAAGATTATGGAGTATACCGAGCTGTTCAAAGAGTTTTGTGATATATTTTCTTGGTCATACAAAGAAATGCTAGGTATCGACCCTCGTATTGTCGAACATCAAATTAAGACATATCCAAATATGAAGCCTGTTCGACAATGTTTGCATGCGGTGAATCCTAGAAAAGCACCCGCGATTAAGGCTGATATAGAAAAACTGTTGAAAGCCAGCTTTATCTATCCCATTCCCTTGATGGAGTGGGTTTCAAACCCCGTTCCAGTTGATAAGAAACAGGGAGCGATCCGTATATGTACTGATTTCCGTGATTTAAATCGTGCATGTCCTAAGGATAATTTTCCCACACCATTTATTGATCAGATTTTGGATGAGTGTGCAGGAAGCGAGGTATTTTTCTTCATGGATGGATTTTCTGGATATAATTAGATTCAAATTAAACATGAGGATCAACACAAAAATGCATTTATTTGTCCTCAGGATATGTTTGCATATCAGAAGATGCCTTTTGGTCTTAAAAATGCCGGAGCCACATTTCATCGGGCTATGACCTTGATTTTTCACGATCTTAAATCGATTATTGAAGCATTTTTGGATGCCCTAGCTGCTCATTCTCAGCTGAGAGTGCCTCATTCCTACCATTTAGATTAGTGTTTTCGAAAGGTGCCGCCACTACCAGGTTAGGTTAAATCCTCATAAGTGCATCTTTTGCGTAAAGTAAGGTCGCTTGCTAGGATTCATTGTTTCTAAAGAGGGTATAAGAGTCGATCCCTTAAAGGTTGAGGCAATACTTCAATTGTCTCCCTCGAGAAATATTAGACATCTTCAATGTTTACAAGGCATGGCAAACTTATTATGGAGATTCATGGTTAACTTTGCCAATTTGACTAAGGGCTTTATGTGTCTTCTGAAGAAGGACACTACCTTTTGCTGGGATGAGCAAGCACAGGAGTCCTTTAATGCTCTCAAGAGAGCCTTACCATTGGCCCCCATGATTAGTCCACCCGACTATGGCTATGACTTTTTTATTTATGTGGTCATGTCCATGGAGACGATTGGTATGGTTTTGGTTCGGGAGGATGAGAAGCTCCATGAGCATGTCATATACTATTTAAGCTAGAACCTTATAGATGCAGAAATCCATTATTCCCATGTGGAGAAACTTGCCTTGGCTACCATTCATGCAGTTCAGAGATTGAGACACTACATTCTCCTTCGCCAGACCTTGGTGGTAGCTCATGTCAATCAATTTCAGTTCATCCTCACTAGAAGGATGATTAGGGGAAAGTATAATAAATGGATTGTTATTTTACAAGAGTTCGATCTTGAATTTGTTTCGCCAAAATCGAAGAAATCATTAATTTTTGTGGAGCTCATTTATGATTTCCCAAGTGAGGAGGAGGAGGAAGTTTATAAGGATATGTTTGTCGATGAGCATATCTTCCTTATTTCAACTTTGGATCCATGGTATGGGGATATTATCATATATTTACAAACATTGAAGGTCCCTAATCACCTTTCACGGGATGAGCGACGATGATTACATCATGTATCTAAGAACTACCTTATAGTGGATAACACTTTGTACTTTCATGGGCTAGATTCCATTTTACATCGTTGTTTAACCCATGAGGAGGCTGAGGTTGTGCTGAATGATTGCCACAGAGGGGCGTGTGGTGGTCATTTATATGGGCTTTCTACAACCCAAAAAATATTGAGAGCGGGATATTTTTGGCTGTTGATCTTTAAACATTGTGTTAATGTGGTCAATAAGTGCCACCCTTGCCAAGTGTTTGCATGCAATATGCACTCACATCCTGCCCCATTACATTCAATTAGCACCGCCAGTCCCTTCAGCAATTGGGGGTTTGACTTCATGGATTGCAACCTAGCTTCTCCTAGGGTGAATCATCATATTATAGTGGCCGTTGATTATTTCACAAAATGGGTTGAGGCTATGCCCATGATTAAATTCGACGATGGGACGGCCATGCATTTTGTATTCAAGCAAATTATTACTCGGTTCTGTATTCCGAAAGAGCTTGTCACTAACCATGGTAGGCACTTTCATAATCGAATGATGGAAGAGTTGGACTCAAAGCTACACTATAAGAAGGAACACTCCTTTTCTTATTACCCTCAGGTGAATGGACAGGTTGAAGCAGTGAACAAATCACTTAATTCCATTCTCCAACGAACCATCGCACAAAGAAAAAGGAATTGGCATATGATGTTATATCCTGCTTTGTGGGCATATAGGACCACAGTTAAGACTACCACCGATTTTTATCCATATCAGCTCGTAGATGGAGTGGAGTCTGTCTTGCCGGTTGAATGTGAAATCCCTTCATTGAAACTAGCTATAGAGATTTTACCAAACACTTCCGCATTGGAGGAACATTTGGTCCACTTAGAGCAACTTGATGAGCAACGCTGAGATGCTTTAGTGACTCTAGAGGTGAATAAGCATTGCGTTAAGGTCCAATATGATAAGTCTATCCATTCGAGGAGGTTTAGTGAAGGAGATTTGGTCCTTTTGTGGGATCTAGATAAAGAACCCTTGGGGGTAGGGAAGTTTAATCCCATGCGGCATGGTCCTTACATGGTCAAATGTGTGTCATAGAAGGGCACCTATGAGCTGGTAGATTGTCAAGGTACAACCTTGGCAGAGCCTAGAAATGGGCTCTATCTTAAAAAATACTATGCATGATCTTCAGCCAGGGATGATTATTTTATATTATTGTACAGTTTTTTTTGTTGCATAGTTAGGTTTTCTTATGGTCATCGTGTTTGTTGATTAGCTTTCGTTTCTTATGGCAAATGTTAATGGAGTCTTTCGCTTTCATAGGATTCGCTGATGGTTCTATCCACCACACTCAACACTCAACCTCTACTGCTTGGGTGATTTATACTCCTATGGGTCAGGTATTGTCTTCAGGAGGCGTATGTTTACGACTGTATTCAAACAATGTTGTTGAGAATAGTGTCATTATCGAGCTATTATGGGATGCCATTTCGCATGGTGTTCTCTCTCCTGAGGTACGTCTTGATTCGTAGTTAGTAGCATCACAGCTTAATGGCTTGTATCATGTTAGGGATCCGACATTATGACAAAGATTCTTACGTGTGAGATTGTTAGAACGACAATTTGACAACATAACATACATACATGTTTCAAGAATTTATAATCAAGTTGCTAACTCATATGATAACTATGTGTTAGATTGGCATTTGTTTCATAGACCATAAGCACATCACAAACATACATTTTTACACACATGTAAATAAATAAAATCGATCATCATGAAAAAAAATTCATTAAACATCCAAAATGTGATGTCATAATACATAAGTGTCATAATACAAAAATGGGGCTTCCGATCCAACAAAATATAATACACGGTAGTACAAAAATTAATCACTCTCATGCCTCTAAGCCTGTGGTGGAGGAGGAGGGGGGTTTTGATCATGGTAGCACACCACTTCTCTAGCTAGTCATCGGAATAACCGAACCCATGCTCATGGCACACCAACCACCTGGCGTTGCATGGCCTCAGGCAAGTTGTTGACTTGTGCCATGGGTACCCAGTGTGTCAATCGTACAAAGTTTGTGTGGATGCTTTGGAGCGTCTGCTCTGCATACACACCCATGATATCCTCTCCTCTTCCCCTCCGTCTATGATGAGAGAAGTCGTCAGGCTGCCATGGTCCAACATCTACAGCCATATGACAGGTTTTCACTATGTTTCGTCACACCAAAACATGTTTTTTGAGTCTATATATCAAAAAACACACAAAAAATTAATAATTCAAAAAACTTAAAAAGAGGGTTTGGGATTCATTACCAATATCACTATATGCTGCTCCGGGTGGTAGGGACATGTTAGGATCTCCCTGAAAATCTATCCCTGCATAAGGGTAATCATCGATGGCAATAATATGCCACGTCCACCATGGAAAGAAATCAGCTGGGTAGGATTTGGACACCCTACCTATGCCCAATCTGTGCATAGCATCTTCCCAATGTCATTGGGCCGGATCTTGAACCCCATGAGGAGGAACATCAGCTCTAAGGCTTAGCCCCGGAACATGCTCAAAGAAGAACGTGCTCAGTATACTGCCGAAACCGAAGTTTTGTACCCTGCACATCTTGCAGTCACTGAGTTATTGCTTCATGTTACTCAACAACGCAATACTCCAATCATAAACTATGGGTCTCATGAACTCCACTGCATAGAACATCAATGGTCATGATGCCTAGTGGAGTGATGCTAGCCTAGCTATCCTGCTGAGTGCCAATAGTATGTACACGGGTTTGGGTGGTTTTTCCACATATAGCCAGCCTTATACGCGAAAATAACCTCGATTTCCCTGTGGGCCGAGAAGACTAATCTAGACTGGCCTAAAAGTAAAAAATTGACCATAGAAATTGAAAAAAATTACATGAAAATAGAAGAGGAGGACATGAGGAGTTACCTAGAACAAATGGTGTCGAATTTTGCCGAACGAAGCTCCTGGAATTTGTGATTGAATTTCTAAGCTCAAATGGGTAAAAATTTCAAATGATATGTATTTTTTGAATTTTTTACTATTTATAGAAAATTTTTTAAATTTTTGAAATTTTTTACTCCTTTTCTATAGTTTTGAACCGTTTCTAACCATTTTGGACTATTTTCGACTAATCTAATGATGTAGGAGTCCGTTTTGAGCACCGTTTCAACCATTGTTTTGACCCGTTCATTTGCTTTCAGGTATTATGTCTAAACTAGAATATAGGTTAGATTTCACGTCAGTGTGCATTTTGCATGACCTTATGACCATTTCATTATAACCTTAGGTACGAACCCATTCTATCTTGTTACGAAACCTTGTTGCTGTTTTAGAAGTGACATGATGTGAATGGTAGAGTTTGACCATACATGGGTGCCCTAGTTAGCCCCTTTGTTGCATTTGATGCCCATGCTGACATTTTTCACTTTAGGGTGTGGGAGTCCTTTGTATAATATTGCCATGTCTTTGCGCAAGAGCCTCATACTCCTCTTGATCTTTTTGTTGGCCGTTGTCCCTGGGACTCCCTTATGTCAAATTGTAATTGCGGGTGATTCCATGAAGATGGGTAACACTTTTTGGCCAAATTTGGTGATGAAAACCTGATTTTTTACTCATGTGCTAGATAGAAGCCCTCAAAACGCATATATGCCATGTGAATTTTGACTTGCAGTAAAAAAACAAATTGTAGAATATTATGTTGGCTTCATAGTGATATTTTTTTAAAAATATTCCGATGTCATTTAATGTGTGATTTTTTGCATTTAATGAACTGTGTGACCTTAAAAATTTGAAGAAGCTAATAAGTGGTTCATGTCCACGTAGAGTAATTCAATATTGCATTAATAATTTTAAAAATATATATATATGAGCATGATCTACATAAAATGCAGTGTGATGTGCATATTTTTTTGTTAATTTTTTCGCATTATACAATTATTTATTATTTTTCGAAAGTGACCACATTCGATTTTAGCATCGTTTTAAATACATATTTGTCCACGTAAAGCAATTTTTTCTATTTTTCCAAAAATTGAAAAACCAAAGATACCCTTTTGAAGAGGACACGTCGATATGTGATGTGTGCATTTTTAAGAATTTTTTGGCTGTGTATTTTTAACTCTGTGGATTTTTCTTTGAGCTGCTTCGAAGTTGCAGTGTGGTTTTCTAAGTATAAGTTTTATAAGTAATTAAAAAATAAATTTCATATGAATGCCAAAATGCGTGTATGATACCTCAATGGATAGAAGATTCGTTGGTGAATTTATCGGTATCAACTCCGCTCAGTTATGTGCTAGGAATGGCAGGGTGTACACCTATGCAAGGCACATAAAATTTTTCATTTGTTTGAATGTGGGATAAGTCTATTTTCTTAAGCCCTCGACCGAGGTATGAACCTCGACCAAGGTATTTAAATACCTCGGTTGAGGTCTTAACAAAACCTCGACCAAGGGTTTGTAAATCCCTCGACCGAACAAAACCTCGACCGAGGTATTTAAATACCTCGGTCGAGGGCTGAACAAAACCTCGGTCGAGGGCTTGATAAAACCTCGGTCGAGATATTAAGACCTCGGTCGAGGGTTTAACAAGCCCTCGATCGAGGTGCGTTTTTCTATTTTTACCGAAATGCGCTTGCCAAAAAGTGTTACCCAGGTCCGCGGATTCACCCTTGCATTATCATGAGTTTTTCCTACCTTATTGAGTCTTATGCCAGCTTCCTTGACTTTGATTATCAACCATATAGCCCGAGATTGTCTCATGTCTAGCCATGCAGAGCCATTTTATATATCTTTTACAGCTTGATTCCCTATTTTTACTGGGAGGGGAATTTCCCCCGAGTGTCGTTATCCTACACATGTGTCCTTGCATTGAGCATAGGTATGTTTAACTACTTGGAACTAGTTTGTTTTTACATTGAAACTCATCTCCTCCTACTCTATAACTATAAAGCACTTTTATTCTTTTTCAATATTTGAAAAATTCCAAAAAAATTTAAAAACCAAAAATCTGGACAAGAAAAGATGTTATCTTTGGTAGTAGTTGAGTTGTGTAGCCTTCGAACAGAGCACTGTATATCACATCCATTGGTTGGGTTAATAGTTTGACCTTAGGAGTTGTACTCTTTTCTTTGAGTTTATCTCCACCAACTAGTTAAGCTTCTGGTCCCTATGGAGCCTCTGTTGATGCCTCCTGTGTCGCAGAGATGTCCCAATTTTGTATATTGAGTCTATGCTTCCTACATTAAGCCACCATTTTCCTTTATGCTCTTGTTTGAAGGAAGTTGAAACCTAAGTCAGCCATTCCTTAGTTCTCTTGACTTTGCAAGTCAGTCATTCCTGATACTGATACTGGTTCATGCACATTATGATCGAGTCCTTCCACATTATACAGCTTTACTGAGTACCTCGTGTTGGATGATGGGGGATTCCTTAATTCCCTCCTTCTAGTGGATTTCATCCCATCGACTTCATATCATTTATTCTAGGATAGGAATCTAGAGTCATTTTTTAGTGCCTTGAGACTTGCAGTCATCAGTGGCAGGTTCTCTCGTCATCGACAGTTTTTGGGAATACATCAATGTCCCTTGATCGATGGATACTTTCAAGTGTTCGACCTCAACACTTTTATTCACACTTGTTATTTTTCACTCTAGTACCTTGATTCCCATTTTCATTATCGATGGGTGATCTTACGTCTATTAATGGTATACATCAATGACCGGTAATCAGATGATGGACTACTATGTTCAACCTCGACACCTCTATTCGCATAGTAGGACATGTACTCGTAGCGGATTGTGTAGAAAACCTTCCAGATTGGTGTCATTTCATATATGCTATCTCCTTGATCGTGCAAATGTTCATGATATTTCAGCTCTCATGACTTGATTCCAGTATATGTCAGATGTTTCCAGCCATTATGGAGATCTTGATCCATTATATATCTTCAGCCTTCATGGATATCATGATCCTTTGTATATCTTCATCATGGAGATTTTGATATATCGATATTGTACGTGGAAATGACCACGCATGTCATATTTTGTATCATGCCTATTCATGTCCATTGTATTCTTATGTATCCAGGACTACTATATCTACTGGAAGTTATGTGCAGAGTTTAATTATTGTATTGTACTATTGGATGGCTGGTTCTTCCACCTGGTTCTTAATCACTCCACTTTTGGGATGGACTTATAATGTATTGTGGCCATTGTATGACCCCTCTTACCTCACACATTAGGGGGCATCTGTTATAGCTGATTTTGCCACACATGGTGGATCACACCTTTATGGCCTTCCTTGTCCTTCTGCAGACTCTCTAGACCCCATGGACAACTTTTGTACCTTTGATGTTTCCAAAATCATCCCTAAAAACACCTATTATTTTCTATACATGACTTTTAATCCCTTTCTAGCGTATATACGTGGATATGACCCTCAACCGCATGTACATCGGGATGTGTGCAAAAGGCCAAATAATTTTGCAGTTTTCCTTGATGTGGATCTGAGTCACTTGTCTCTTGGATTTCCATATTCCTTGAGATGATTCAGATTTGACCTTCCATTACCCCATTGAAGCACTATATAAAGAACTCTTTGGATACATTGAAAGGGGAGGAATTCAACAACAAGAAAACTATAGTCCATTGTTTTCGGAGCTTATACTTGAATCTGCATCCCTTTGTCCCTTGGAGAACTTTGTGTTCTTCCCAAGCTTGCCTTTTCTTGTGAGCTTTCTATTGAGAGATGGAGGATTGAAGTGATGGAGGCCTAGGTGGAGGACTCAGTTTCTCTGATTCAAAAATGTGCTAACAGAGGTTGTCACTATTGTAATCTTTGTTTTATATTAATATAAATATCTTTTCCTGTCCAATACTGTGTATTTAAATGAGTATTGGATACATGGATGCTTTTAAATGCTTATATGTTATTTATTATATATGCTAGAGTAGGTCTAACACAGTTATATATAGCATGCTTGTCTTGTTTGCTGAATGTTGAGAGAGAAAATTACTTATACATGCAAGACTGGAAAAGCTCAATGGGAATCTATATCAACCGCCTGGAATAAGGTATGTATCGAGATCCTTTAGTGTTAGATGTTTGGTTTCTCTTGCATATTAGAAAGGATTGATTTCTACGGTTACTCTGTCTGTTGTGGTACCCCAAGCCATAGGAAGTTTTCTCTATAACAAAGATATTACAAAATATGCAAAATGGACCATAGCTATTTGAAAAGACACATTTCTAGCAGGTTTTATAGCAATAATTGAATTAATAATTCAGATCTGCAGTTTGAGGGAATTTACACATACATTAATTAATATTTGAACTATAACTCTGCACTAATAAAGAACATTGAATTTTTTTTTGAAATCATTTAACATCATTTTTGAAATCAACTTAACATGAACTAACATCTTTCTGAAAACATTTATTTAACATCAACTTGATTTACAACAAGAAATCATTCATAGTTGATGTAGAAATCTCTCTGAAATTACATTTATCTTTACAACTTAATTGCTCTTAGGTAAGCCCTCCATGTGTTGGATTAAACCCAAAGTGAGGGAAGTAGTTGCTTTAGTGAAAATGATAACTCTTCTCAAGAATCAGGAATATGGATGGTGTCAAAATATCAGGAATCTCAAATAATCCTTTCTTTCCCTTGATTTTTCTCATGTCTATAGAGAATACAATAATGAGGTAGATGAATTATCCAAGGAGGCACTCTCTATGGCATCTGGCCTCTTACAGTTCACTGAAATATGTGAAGGTGAAATAGTGGGGAATGGATCGATGAAGCTCTTTTAATTTGAGCTTGACCTACTCCCTTTGACATCTTTAATGTCTATTTTTTCAAGAGTATGACCGAATTTAGATTTTTTACATCCTTTGGATGTCTGAGGTAGACGTTGATCTCCTCTTGTATCAGTTTCTTGGTAGGTCCATAAGTTCCTCCGTGGATAAGCCATGAATGGGTTATTCTTGTATTCCCTTGTAGAAATATTTTGAAGTCAGGATGAAGATGGGATGTATTCCTTGGTATTTTGATCTTGGTGGTGAAGTTGGTTATCTGACCTCTAAATGTAGCTATCTAGAAGAGTCTTTGAATTATATGTCTTTATATGAAGTTTGATAATTCATTTTTGGCATATTATAACCTTAAAAAAACATTTATGCATCCTATTATATGCCCCTTGCTTACAACCTAAAAGGTGACCAATCCAATGTTGACAGAGAATATTTCATAGCATATCTTCTACATATCTAAATTATTTAATAGAAGAAGAGTAATTTTAGAACTATATTTAATACTAATTGTCGTTATATGAAGTTTGATAATTCATTTTTTCCAAATTATATAACATTTACAATACATGTTATGCGTTCTATAGTATATGTTCCTTGTTTACCAAAAGGTGACTAGTCCAATGTTATGTTAACAAAGGATGTGTCATCACATATCTTCTACATAGCTAAAAACTTATGTAAGAGTAATTCCAGCACTGTCTACATCAGTTTGACTATGTCTACAATGTTGATGATAAAAGGAGTATGCATATTAATATTATGATATGAAATTAAATGCCTCCCTTCGAAAATCTTGCTGATTTCTCTTTGTTACCTATCATTAGAGCTACAATACCTATTCACACTAATGTGAGATATTTAGGTAGCTTAAAGTTTTATGGATGCAATTTCATTGTGTTGTCGACCTATGGAAGCTCTACCAACTGCGTAATCTTCACCATTTGGATGCAAATTTGATCTCAAAGATCTAGGGAGTGAATTTAAGAGTTGTTGCATTTATGTAGGAAGTTTCCAAAATGGCTTAATTGAGCTTTGTGAGTGACTATTGAACAAATTTATCTCTCCTTGGACTATTCTTCATTTATTAGGCGAGTTCACTTATTACTAAGTTTTTTTTCTTACCCCAAGGCCAAACACCATGTAGAATAGGGATTAGGCTTGCAGGTTGGGAATATTAGTGAACTAAGATGTTTTTATCATTTCCTAGAGTGGATTGTAATGCTTAGGGAATTTCCATAAAAAATAACAAGACTAAATTCCAAAAAGAACAAAGACCTTTGATCACCTCTATGTTTTTTCATCTCTTGTTTTCATCACCTTTTGATCTTCTGCATGTACGTTGAAGCTGACTCTTCAGTTTGGGGAGGGCTATTTGAATAAGCCCCTAACAATACATTTTATTTCAAGGTGTTTCATCTCGATAGTAAAATTTCTTCATCCTTTTTAGAGATTTGAATTGAAAGTGCATACTTTGCTTCCTATCTCTTTGTTTTATTATTGAACTAATATGCATGTGTAAATTTGAATTACTTTTTTTTCATTTATTTATGGATGCACTCATCTCATTTCGTAGCATTATTATATCCAAAATTTTGAAAAATATGTTATAATTTTATTCATTTTTTATCCAACTAAAAGGTACACATGGATGTAAATGCAGAAGGATCCAAGTGATGTTGTGGACTTTGGAATTTTTATTGGTGAAGAGAATTGTCCCCTTAGCACAGTCTAGTGTAAAAAGGTTGTACATATGCTGATATCCATTCTAAAACTATGAATGATGAATTCGTTGAATACCGTTTCAATTTTATTATTGGCTCAACGAGATGTCCTTTAAATGCAAAGCAAGAGGAAAGAAGGAAACCTACAACAACAAATGTAGGCATTAAGAGGAAAGTATGCAGGATGGTTGCTGATACATTGGAATCAAATGTAATAGAGGGAACACCAATCTCTGAAAAAATTGAAGGGAATGTGGAGGAACCTATGCATAAACAACCAATATTTGGTAGTGTGTCCAAGTTAGTGGAACACGTTGTGGTTGATCCTAATGTATTGTCATCTTGGGAATATAAAGTGAATAGTTTAATTGAAGAGTTTGTCAAGGAGAAGCTATCACTAAAGGTATATTTAGAAAATGAAAAACTGAATATAAAGATCCGTTGTGAAATTTGTGGCATTGATTATGGAATGGGGGAAGTATCCTTAAGAGCGCGAACAATTCGTAACTTCAAAAAAAATGATACGAAAACAAGGTCCCATCAACGTCAAATTTCAATGTTGGGAATTAATGAAATTTCTTTAGGTAACAAAAAAAGTAGACAACATTGGCTAGATATCAACTTGAGATTGATCAAGCAATCAAACTTCTACATGATTTCAACCAAACGCAAGAGCCTAATTTGTTCAAGGTGGTGGAAGCAACACTTGCAAACTATGAGGACAAGAAAAAAGTAAGAGTGGAATGTACACGATGCAATAGATGGTTCTCTTTGGTGTCGACAAGTGGTAATATTGTCAGTTCTCTAAATGAACAGATGAAATCAAAGAAGCACACTACTAATACTACAGTTGAGGCTTTACATGATAGAGTTGTGTTGAGGAGTGGAACAGTTGGAAGACCGAGGAAGCCTACCAATGAAAATTCCCAACAAAGTTTGTCTAAGTTCTTGATCCTATCACTACCATCACCATTACATGGGGCTTCTACAAGTCCACATCCTTCTATACCTCCCTCAATGTTATTATGTTTGAGGTATTGGGATCCCTATCTTAAGAGAAGAGGGGGGATATTGGACACAAAGGTTCTAATGGATGACCAACATGGTGGAAAAAAGTGGGCCATAGAGAAACATACCGGGAGAACACTAAATTATCATGGTATTGAATGTAGTATTAATGGTACATACAGACATATTCATTGCAAGAGGGTTTCTGAAACAGGGATACCTTTTGATTCATTGACATGCAATTTGTGTAAGATGATACCTAATTGTGATGACTTTCGAATGTTATTATATCGTGAATCAAGGAGCAAAATGAAAAGACATGGGATAGATATAGGAAAAGGGAGAAGTTTGGACCATTTGACTCAAACTGAACTGAAAATTGTTGCAAGAGAAGCAAATGCTACAAATAGGTTAGCAATGCAATCTCTTTCGTGGGAGAGGAAAAAAGTTGCTACGCTGTCTATAAGAACAAGGTCTCTAAGGGAAAATTTGTTCGAATATGTAGGAAGGAAGGATGTATTCAGGTTTTGCAAGGATGTGTATGAGGCTCATAAGCAAGGAAAGTTACAAGGTAAAGATGCAGTTTGGGAATTTGTTCAATATATATTTCACAACCTAGTTCGTTCAAAGTCGGGTAGAAGGTATAGTGCATCCACTCAATACATTTATGAGATGATTAAGTTATGGGGAGGTCCTAGATTACATATCTTTATTAGCTTGAATCTGGATGGCCCTTCGATATCTACAACTTTAAGGAAAGTTAGAAAATCATTGACATATATCCCAGGGGAGAAAGAGTACATTTTTTATACAATTGGAAAATTTTATGCTTCCTATAAAGCCAAACATGGTATAGAGGGCCCAATTCCCGTATGCCTTGATGAAGATGAAACTGTTGTGAAAAAATATGTAAGGCGGGTAGAAAAGAGTGATAAATTGGTGGGTTTTTGTGGTAAGAAAGAAAAACATAAGTTCCAATCACATTTCTTGGTGACAATTGGTGAAGGCACTGCAGGCTATGAGATTATTACAAATGCCTTCAAGAATTATGTGATTGGCCATTATGCACAAGTTATTATTGCAAACCCTTTACATGAGAAGCTTCCTCATTTGGTTGTGGTTGTTCATCCAACATGCAACAGGTTTGATGCAATTTTTTTCCATCGACAATGGGAAAAAGTAGAAGACCTATGGAAGAAACATGTGGAATATTTTTTAGGACCTATTATTGGTCATTCCTCAAATGGGGATAGTAGTAGAATAATTCTTATGCTAAAGGATTATTACTCAACGATAGGGATAAGATATCAAATTCCTTGGGAAGGGTGGAGGTTAACTGGGTTGTATGATGGCTTTAAAGTAACAAGACTTCATGACTAGGATTACATCCACAATGACAAAAAGCTAGTGAATCCTTTGTTTAGTGGTCGACGAGATCTGATTGTTGTAAAAGAGTTGATTAGTTTTAACCATGTAAGAATGGTTTATAACAATTTTAAAGTGGATGACCACAAGCTTAAAATTGAGGATATAGAGAGGATTGATCGCCAAAACTAAGGTTCAGCACAATGCATTGCTTCAAGGCATGTCCAGAGGTGCTTGAAGGAAATGTGAATTACAGGTGGCAGGACAGAGAGGACATCGGGTAGAGAGACCTATCTAGCAATTGTTGCTGACTATATTGATATTTTTTGTCTCCTAGTTTAACTCATTGGGAAAGACTACGGAATTCTTCAAGAGTCCATCATTTCTTCACCTTATGGATATGTTGGGTCAGAGAATAGGAAAATACTAATGTCAACATTAATTTTATTAGTAGAGAGGCATATCAAGATGTGAAAATTTCTTGCCACTTTGCAGTTTTGTTGATGAGATTATTTCATGATCAATACTCTAACTTACCATGTGCATTGCACCTGACTGGGTCAGATGTATATGAGAACTTCTTTAGCAAAATCGGTGGCATGGTTGGAGTAGAAAGGGCATATGATTTTGCTAACTTACTTCATGCTATTGGAACCCTTAATAGATTTATTGAAGGAGAATCGAATCCCCAAGGGCTTCGTTTCAATAAATATCATAAGAAACAAATGATTATCTGGAACAAATTGCATCAACAAACAGTAGAGGAAGGTGATGTCTTCTCACTATATGATTCAATTTTGACTTATAATAAAATTATAGAATCTCTCAAGATAGGATTGGAGGATGCATGGGGAATTTTACAAGGTCTTAGCATGCAACCAAAAAGACACACAGAAGATTCTTGGCAGTTTAAACCATGGAGAGAGGATCACAATGTTCCAAGATTTGAAGATGTGGATGAAGTAGTTGATAATTATCCATCAGGTCATTCCACATCCATATTCCAATCTTTTCCTTTTATGGTACTCAATGATAGTGAATTGCAAACGATGGAAAGTGAGTGGAGGCACGAGTTGGATGGAATTTTAGATTCCGTTGATGAAAATGTAAACATAACTACTAAACTAGTGGTGGAGTGCGATGGAAAGGACATGTACAAATCTTGTTTGGTTAGTCAATTGAATGGAAACCTGACATTATCGAAAGGTATATTAACAAAAGTGAGGAATGGAGTATACTTCAGGAGAGACGAAAGGGCCCCCAAAAAGGGTGTTGCAATTGGTTTTGGAATTGGATCAGATTGTACGGTGTTGTTTGAGAGTGAGTCTATAGTTGTAGCTGAACATACTACAAGAAAAGGTGTATCTCAAAGTACAAAGAACGACTTTTCTTATAGGACTTGGTACATTGGAAGAGTTCAAAGAATAATAAAGAAGGATGGTAATAGGGTGTTTGATTACCATAATGACATTGATCTTTTGGATACACCTGAAGGTGTTGAGATTCAATGTTGTTGGTACAATAGAATAAATGGGAAATGCATGTACAAGTATGATTCAACATATCATCTATTCATACAACTTGAATCTATTATTGCAACGACAAACCTATTATACAATATCAAGAAAGACACATACAAGTTAGAAGAAAGCGACCACAGAATTTTTGAGGATTTCATTAAAAATTTAAATAGGGTGAAGCTTTCAAACCATTCTAATTTATCTTATCTTTTGTACTACTATCTTATAACTTATTTATGAAGTAGCTTTTTTGGTATTATTGTTGATTCGTTTGTATAAATTTCATACTCATTTTATACTCATTTTAATTTATCTTATCTTCAGGTGTGGTGAATGGTCCTGATGCCGAACGGTTGCGATAACTCTATGTGAAGTTATCAATTGTCAAATATTTCTCTATGCGTTCTTGAAGCATGGTTCTTGAGGGTTGTTGAACTGTTGGCTAGTTAAAAAATTATGTTTGATATTACTTTTAAAAGGATGAAACCAGTTTTTGTTTGTCAAATTTTGGTGCCCATGCCCATGTTAGAGTTTTCATATACTTTCTTTTGCTACTTCAATACCTAAATGGAATATTACTTAATGTGTGTTTCTTGAAATGTGTTTTCTAAATGTTTTCTTAAATGGCATATCATGTTCTTTAATTTTGTCATGTTTGTGTGGAGTGAATATTAACTCATTAGGAAATTGTGATTGTTGTTGATTCGAAAGATGGCTATGGTGTGGAAATCTCTTGTTATAAAACTCATTGTTGTGCACCTGTTGTGGTATGGAGTGGGTATGATTGGTTCTACTTTCTATAACCAATGAATCTTATACAGTGATGACAAAAATATACAAAACAATGTACCTTGAGAGAGAGAAAATATTATTGGTCTTGTTGGTCCTATAAAGGAGTTGCATGTCCACCTTATATGGTTCACCTTGACATTTTGGGTTTGTTGTTTGTTTTGTTGTGGCCACCTGGGTTGACTCATGATACTTTATCTTACTTTGTCCATAGGTGAGGTTTATTAATGTTTTGATACCTTACCTTAAGGAGTGTGACTGAACACTCTTCCTCCGCATGATCTTTGCATGATCTTTGTTTATGTTCCATGTGATATCTTGCTACACCACCCCCATGACTGGGCTTTCCTTGTTACATCTTCCACGTGGTCACTTTGCACCAGCGTGACCATGGCATGTTTCTTGGGTGGACTGTGGGTTCTTCCATACTGTAACCATGATTCTATTGTTTGGTGGACTATGGGTCCTTCACCAGCGTGACCGTGATTTGTTTCTTTGCACTTTCTTAGTGGACTGTGGGTCCTTCAACACAGCCGAAAAACCTATTCCTTAGTGATACCTTGAGAGGTCCTTCTCTAGCATGACTATGATCTATTTTATTGGGTGGAATTTGGGTCATTCACCAGCATGAGTGTGATCTGTTTCTTGGTGGACTATGGGTGCTTCACCAGCATGACTGTCATCTGTTTTCTTGAGTGGACTGTGGGTCCTTCCCCAACGTGACTGTGATATGTTTTCTTGGTGGACTATGTGTCCTTCTTCGACATGACCATGATCTATTTTCTCAGGTGGACTGTGGGTCCTTCCCTAGCGTGACCATGAGGTGACCATGAGCCTATTTTCTTGTGTAGACCGTGGGGTCTTTCCCAGTGTGACAGTGAGTTTCACTTTATGGGTGGACTGTGTTTTTTCAAGCATGACTGTGCAAAGTATGCTTGTGTGTCTTTGTAGTATGTGACTGCATCCTTACCCCACATGACTGTGTTGACAGATTGACTATACTGGGTATGAATGTGCTTGTTGACTAAGAAGTCTGGGTCAGTATGTTTTCAGTATGCGTATGCTTTAACCCTCTCTGGATCTCTGTCAAGGTACAAAAATTGTTTGTCTAGATTGACTTGTCCCTTCGATGACAAGATCAAATCTGAAAAATTTGAGTATATGGTTGATTCAAATATTGGTTATGATTATTTACTGTTGCTATATATTTTACATTACCTTATCATGTTGTTATTGTACATGGCATTTGATGATTCTCGAGGACCACCTTTAACGTAGTGAATAATGGAGCGTTAAGTTGAAAGAGATGAAAATTATGTTTGTTTGGTTTTATTGAAAAGTATTGGTTTTCTTGAAAAGTATAGGAAGCTTACTTTATAATTCTCTTTTCCTTTAATGACACATCTAATTCTCATGTCCTTGATCTAAGAATTAGTGCTTTTTTTCCCTTTATGTTAGATATTATGTGTTTACCATATGGAACTTATGTAGGTTTTGAGTTGTAGTTACCAGAACAAAAATAGGATATGGATGAGAATACGTATTCTAGTTCTTAAATTTCTTTTTGGATATGATACATATGGATATGTCCTGGAGGTGTAGTTATTAGTAAGGAAGAAAGCTGGTGATTGCAGATGCATGTTATTCAACATATTGTCTCAGCATGCAGGAAGACTTTCAAGGACCCTGTTCACTATGCATGGACATATGTTCCACAATGTCTGAGGTATGTGATCTTCGTACTCTGTTGAATAAAGAATTGAATTAAAGTTTAGGCTTGGATTGTTGAGAATCCATTTTTTTAAGAATGTCACTATAATTCTATTTCATGTGGATGGTCACACAACTAATATAAGACTTACACTTGTCTAAGCTTGTTTGATTTTTCTAAATGCAACTCTATAGATAGTGACATGCCATTCAATTTCATTGCTGTAGTATCGTTTACCGTCACCTTAAATTTTAATGAACCTATCACCTTTTCTGATGAAGGTTCAGCGCCATATTTTATAGGGGAAATTTTCTCATGCTTGTGAACAGACAACTGCTTAGCTAATTTCCCTTCGTTAAACTTCTTTGAGCCAGAGTTCCCATGATCTTTCTTAAGGCCTCTACTATTTTTCTTTGTTGGGGTCGCACAAGATTTATTCACCCTAACGCCCTTTGACTTGTATTCATATTCCTCATCCTCACCCTTTTGTGCAACATAAGCCTTGATAGGAGGTGTGCTTATTGAATTGACTTTCCTTGAAGCTAAATTTGAAACATCTTGCTTCTTTGGAGAAGACCGCACTGGTGCAGCCATGCTCTATAGCTTTTGTTCTTCCATTTTTGGATCAGCCAATGATTCAGTAGACATTTTAGCATGTGCACTCCTCTCATCCTTATCTCCAATCTTCCATTTATCCATATGCTTAGAGGACATTGAATCTTCAAACCATGGATCCATCTGCTTCTCCTCTACCCATTTAGTATGTTCTGAAGAAAACCTTATAAATGCTTGATATGAATATGAATACACCAGAGGTTTCTTACTACCTCATGTTTTGGTTGCTTCTTTTTGGATTGATGTGTCTACTTCGACACATTCCTCAATTCCCTTAACTGACTTCTAGTCACTATCAAAGCATTTAGTATAAGATTTTTCAACTACAGAAATCTTGTATGCATCATCCTGTCCAGTCACACCAGTTACCACTGGCTCCACTAAAGCAGTTGCAGCCTCTGCAACACATGCAGACAATAGCTTCCTGAACATATCACCCTTCATTTTTTTTTTTACGTTTTGGAACCTAAATGTTGTCTTCAATGTTTCCATGTTTAAAAGATTCAAAATTGCTGACAATGTTATTTGTCAATGATTTTCTACGATCTAGGAACTCACAATATTTATCAACCTTTGGTGGAAGACACATTTAGAATTAGTGTGTGTGTGAGGTCTTGTTGGTAATCAAATCCTTATATATGATCAAACAAATTTCCAAATCCTTGGATACTATTATCTGTTTTCATCATTGATCAAGTTCCAATATACATAATAATGGTTGAAAAATATACAAAAAAATTGGTAACTTAGATAGAGTCAAGGGGAATGAGTAGACTCAAGGAAGCATCCACACCCTTTCAAGTAAACAACATATGAAATATTGGAGTACATCCTTTGAATTAAACAACATATCAAATCTTGGAGTATATCTCCAACATTGCTTTCCTTGTGCATTTGATAGGGTTTATGTGGTTTGAGCATCCTTTGTTCTCTTAGAATTGATAGCTTATACATCCTACAAGGACCATCAGTGGGCATTTGCATGTCATAATGCTATTGGGTGACTTTTGAAAACATCCCTTGGTCTTGAGGATGGGTCATTTGATGTTTTCAAGGAAATTTTAATCGATAGAAGCATTGTATGTTTGTTGTGAGCATGGTTACCCTGGAGTTCTTGCTAAAGTTTGTACCAAAGGTCTCCAACAAGGCATTGAGCTACACACGAATGAAATTATTGTGGATATTTCTATTGATAAGTATTCCAATTTTTGTGACAAGGTTAGAAAGCACACACTTCTTTGGATTTTGCTCAAGGCCATCATAATGCTTGGGTTATGGAATTCTAAATGCCACACAACATAATTTTCCAAGTACCCTAATCCCAACAAAAGGATTTAAGTTTTTGTTTTCATTTCAATAAGAGTCATTGTCCTTCTATCTGAGAAAATATATCAGAGTTTCTGATCGTGAAAAATTGAGGTAGAAAACTCTGTATTCTATATGTTCTAGTGCATAAACAGTGGATATTATCAGTGATTTAGGCCTTAGGTTGGCAGGATAGTGAGTTATGTTAATGTCCACACAGTTTGGATGGAAGTTAAGCTACTGGAAAAAATTTAACCCAATAAGAGTGGAGATTTCAACAGTGCATATACTGAATGAAAACTAAGTATGATTCCCCTTTGGTCTATAAAGTAAGAGATATCTATGTTGAGTATCCTGTCATTTCACTGCTTCTTGTAGACAGTCATTTCATGATTTTGCTTGGTTTGTCTTAGCATGAGGAGTTTTTGTAGCTCAAGCATTCCAGAATATAAATGTTTTTTTTTGAAATTTACATATTTTTTTACTACTCAATATTCAGTTAGATATTTTCATGACATTTTGGATTTTTTGTTGTGTGCTTGAGTCTGAGTAATTAGATATTTTCATGACATTTTTTACTGCTCACTATAATTTCTATGATAGTAACTGATGCAAAGAGACTAAGCCCCCTGTGAATTGGAGAAAAGTGTAAACACAGTGGAACAATGACAACTCAAATGCATATTTTTTTGCAAATTAATTTATCAAAGGCATCACTCATCATCCTCTATATGCATTAATCTATTCTTTCATCGAAATTTCCCAGATTGTCATAATTGATTTTCATGTAACACTTCTAAATATCCTAAAATGGTTGACCAAAGATGGATTTTCTTTCCATAGTTCGTAAGGTGTTTTGTCACAATTAACTTTTAGTTGAGCTCTGTTTAAAATATATATCACAGCTCCAACTGCTTCTCTCCAAAATTTCTGAGGTAATTTACCTTCAATCAACATAGTCCTTTTTGTTTCTTGAACCATTCTATTCTTCATCCTAACTACCCCATTTTGTTGAGGAATTTTAGCAAATAAAAACTATCTTTGAATCCCATGTTCTTCACAAAACTTATTGAATTCATCTTTCATGAATTCTCCTCCATTGTTTGATCATAAACACTTGACTTTGAGACCAATTTCATTTTCAACCAATTTCTTGAATCTTTTAAACTTATCAAAATATTTAGAGTTTTCTTTAAGAAATGTCACCCAAATCATTATAGTAAAATCATCAATAAGAAGAATGAAATACCTTTCACCTTGAAGAGTTTGTACCATGGCCGGTCCACATAGATAAGCATGTATCATTTCTAGAGGTCTTGATGATGATTGTTCTTTAGTCCTGAAGCTGACTCTAGTTTGCTTTCCATGATGACATGATTTGCATAGGCTCTTTATAGGCTTGGAAATACTAGCCAGTCCTTTCACTAATTGTATTTTATTGGTTTTTACAAAAATTTTGAAGTTTATATGTCCCAGTATTTTATAACATAGCTAGATTTCATTCGTTTGAATCATATAGCATTTTTATCCTTGAATTTACTCCAAGACATATACATTTCCATGTGTCCTAACTCTTTATCCTTGAAAATTTGTTTGGCTTCTATCAAGTTTCAAGGCATGAAATTCATAATAGCTTATTTAGTGTTTGTAAAGTACTTACACAAATCAGAATTTAAAAAAAAACTCTTGTGTTGATCTAAAGCATTACTCTCTATCTAGCGTTCTATATTGCATGGCTTGTTTTATCAAACAAAGTAGCTATGAGTTAAAAAAGATATATGTTATTTTTAATATCTGTGCTTTCTTGCCATTGCAATTACCTTAAGATGTCATTTGCTAGCAATAATAGTTGTGTCTTATTTACAATGGCAGTTTCCATCCCTAGAATGTCCATCATTTTTTCTAGACATGATGCTGCAAAGGGTTTTTCTCCATCATTTTTTTCCTCCATAAGGTTTTCTCCATTGTTTTTTCTGGATTTGGAGGGAAGTTTCTCTGGTGCTGGTGCTTGTATGCTTATATAACTGTTACAATCCCAATTTTTTTGTCTCAAGAAGCATGTATTTTGCAAGATGGAATAGATGACCTGCCTCTGTTAGAAATAGTCAATAATTTTTGTATTTTCCTTTTAAACTTTTTGTAATTCACTATTCATGTTGAATGGTCTCTAAAACTAAGCACCTATTTTTGAATTTTGTGGCATCTTTGTGCATGGAAAAAATTATGATCCTAACAGAGAAAGGGCACAGAGAAACTTAGCTGGAGCACCAGATCAAGTAGGAGGCAAAGGGTACCGCTCATGAACTACACAAGGATAACTACTTTTTGCAGGAAGTGAAGGAAAGAGAAAGGGATTTGGCAGAAGAGGAGAGAGAAAACAAGTATAAGAAAGCAATGGCTTTCTTACAAGAGCAAGAATCAAATTCCAGGTCTGGGAAATTAGGAAGAGGAAAGAAAATAAAGTAGGCACAATGACATGGTATTTATCATTGTCACCATAGAATATGGAAGCTCATTTAACTTTGGAAGGGAGTTTTTACTAGAGGTTACATTGGCATGGAATCTCATAGAGGCTTTGTTAAACAGTCAATCGAGGGAGTTACATTTGACTCTATAATGTTTTTTTTTAAATGATAGTCTTTGTAATGTTCAATTGACAAATATATATTTAAAAAAATATATCATTGTCACCATAGAATATGGCAACTCATTTAAATTTGGCAGGCAGTTTTAGTAGAGGTTACATTGGCATGGAATGTCATAGAGGCTTTGTTAAACAGTCAATCAAGGGAGTTACATTT
>LPNX011058360.1:141403-158598 GCA_001517045.1 Pseudotsuga menziesii | reverse complement strand
TAACTTGTAAATTTGTAATGTGTTTAACAAAATTAAATAATAGTGGGCTTGAGCAGGATGACAAGGTGATGTGAAGGGTTTGTACTGGTGATGTGAACTAGATTGTATGGTCATCCCTCTATTTCAAAATCTGTGGCATGCTTCAAGATGTTTGTAGTCTTAGCAGCAATTTGATCCTTGCTTCTGGTTTGTACCCTCACAGCACCAATGCCTCTGTGATCTCCCTTGGATCTGGTGCTATTGTGACGTAGCATAGTATAGAGATTTGGATATCTGTTATAGCACAATACATAGAGATAGGGCACAATATAGACTCCAGAGAGATATGGAAATCCATTTCCCATATCGCCACGTTTGTGAACACTGACAAAACTCATAGAATTATCAACATCTCTGTGATGTGCCTTCTTTTGAGAGCTTTAATTTGGAAGAGCACTCATCTTAGTAGTCTCTCGCATGGTCATATAAGGGATTGGGCCATAAAAAAAAACTGGGTGGTGTGATGCTCAGAACAATGGGATAGTGCCTATGACAGCATGAATGGGGTCATTGCAATGCATGGGCTCTTTGATGGCCTATAACTAAAAAGGAAGGCCTACTTCCCTCCATTATTGTCAACAACATCATTAGGGTTAGTCTGAAGGTTTATATAGAAAAACCAATTGGGTATATCTGATATCTGTCAAAAAATAGTTGGGTATCTATGCAGTGAAGAGAAATCATTGAATTACAGTCTCAGCTAATAATCATTTGCTTATATATTGTTGAAAAATGTATTGGGGATACAGGGTTTTCTCTGTGAAGGTCACTAGCTATACATAGGTATTTTCTGTGAAAAAACTTTTGGGTATACAAGGTTTTTTCGTGTCAAGATTCATTTCATGTAGATGGTTTTTTCTTGTGAAAATCCATTGGGTTTTCATAGGTTTTTTTGTGACAATTCATTAGGTACACAGTTTCTTTTTTGTAAGTATCATTTGGATTTTCAGTGATGGGAAATAAGTGGAGAAAGGCAAAAAGTGCCCTGGCATTGAATGGCTTCAGCAGGCATAGGTGCACCTCTCATTCTGACCTCTGTTTCCATCAAGTTCTCATTCCCCTCTGGGCTATGAACAGGAAGTAGGACCTCTAAGGTGGGATTATTGTTTTGATATAATCTTTGGTTTAATTCATTCTCTCTCTCTCAGACTTTTCTTTGTGTCATTTTTGTTTTATGATGCAAGCTTACTTTTAAAATCACAAAGGTATAACTCTAAGGTTCATTTTATTTGATATTTTGGGAAAAATCTATCTTTTTGATAAGGCTCTTGCCATGAGCAATTTCTAATTTCTTCTCCTTTGGTCTAGTAGCAACAAAAACTGTTTCGCTAGTGTTAGTGCATACTCTTCTCCGTCACAATTCTCATTCTAAATGAGGGAATAATTCTCTTTACTTCTGGGTGCACATTGGACAGCTGATCACACATAAAACAACACCATGTTTTTAGGGTAGCATATTTGAGGCATAATAAAAGCAATGGTAATAGGATTGGAACTTGGCAGTTCTCAAAACTGCTCATTTGAAGCACTTTGGCCTATTTTGAAACTATAAATGCTCCAGGCCTATGTCCTCTCATAAATCAAGAGTTATCAATAGTCAAGATGTCCTTGGGTATTTCCAGGAAACCCTGAATGAATCTCGAGACCAGTGAAGTGGAGGGCAGTTTTGTGCATTTTGGGTATCTTGTGATCAATCGTCAAGGTTTTGTTGACCATAGTGGGAGCAACAGGATAACAAGCACTACAAAACGAGCAGTAGTCTCTCCTAATGAAGTGCCCAAACACTCATACAATATGTTCTTGATGTAAATCTACGGTAAGCAACTGGTGTCCAACGTACAGTTGCAATCTTGGTAATATTAGGTGCTTCGATATTCATATAGAGGCGCCATAACTTGCTTGTAACTATCAAAGCTATGGTTGTTAAATAAACATGTTGTGTTACCCCATATCTACATGGGAGTACCCTATAGTTGTTCTGGGCACTGTTACATCAGGCTTGGGCTTTCAAAGAACCTTGGGATTGAGCAACAAGCAAAAGTATTAGGGTCTGGGTGAATTTCCAAGTAATCGGGGCCTGGGAATTCCTTTGAATTTAGAACAGTCACTTGCAGCATTCATAAAGTCCTAGGGATAAATCAAAATCATAGTGATAGATAATTGCATCATCAAAATATGGGCAATAAACCCTATGTTCTGAACATCTTGTGATGATAAACAACAATAGGGCTATAATTGATTTTCACCTTCATACAGATCCAGGACTTTATCCTCGGTAGATCAGTGGATTGGATGGATATATGATGCACCTGTAAGGGATGTTTATACCTTTTTGATGTAGGATATCACATTATCACTGCAATTCTAACCTCTGTAGTAGCATGCAAAATAGGAGAGTGTCTTTAGTGAAATGATCCTCTACAACCAATGAGTTTCTAAAGCTTGAGGCATGGATAGTAAGCTAAGATTCCAAATAGCAGTTCTAGGCATTTTTTGGGAGTTCTAAGCTTTCCGAAGGTGGTTCTCAGAATGTTAAAGGCATGAGAGGGGTAATACAACAATAGTAATCAATTATGGGCACTCACTATCTTCATTCAACAGTAATGAGTCAAAGCATCAAATGATTGATTGTTCCAAGAGTTCATATTAGCCCCCTAAATCAACAAATATAGATGATTATTTTTCTTATCTGAGCAGGGATTGGTGGGCAAAGTTAGCTTTATTCCTCAGAGGATCAGAGAATCATGAAAATCACTATGGAAATCTAAGGAAAGGAAAAGTTTGAAGACATCTCTCCTAGCAGTTGAAAATTTTCATTTTGATCTGAGGTATGTTGACTAAAATTAATTTTGAAAGTTAAGTCTCAAAGTGTGTCGGGGCTCCATCTTAAATCTGTCAATTGGGACAGCTTAAGGACTGATAGTAAAGAGTAGTATCATAATTTGTTCAGGGTGTTAAGTGAACAACAGAGTGATAAAGGACAAGAAGGGCATTAAAAATACTCAGAGTTAGAATATACATAGAGAAGCATATTTAGCAGCAGAAACAAATTATTTTGATCAAGAAAAGTGCCATGAGCAGAGGCACTTTTGTTGATCAAAGTTGATCAAATCCAACTATGGAAGGATAGTCTGGACCTAATTATATCTATAACGATGTGGTAATGAAGACCTAATTCTTTTAGATGCTAACGAAAGTTTTCAACTTGTTCTTGTGGTTATTGTCTCAGATCGTATCCAGATATTGGAATTGTTTCTATCAGTTTTTACTAACAGTTTGCTGTCAGCTTTTAGATAAATATTATGCATTGTTTTGATGCTTTTTTATGTTAAATATATGGTATTTGATAAGCTTGTTGATGATCACCATATTGACCTTTGAATTATGGTGGCCATGCCCCTTTTATCTGGACTTCCATGGGGATTTTGAGCATGAAGTATCCAATCTCACACTCTATGATGAGGGCCTTTATCTAGGATGTTATTATCAATATTTTGTTTTGATCCTTCTGTGTCACTATTTGAGTCAAATGGCTTGTAGGATGCAGGCATGTTGAGAAAATATACTTTCATAACAAGTGATCAATATCTTCCCCAATATTTAAAAAATATTCCAGTCTTCCTTGAGCATATTTCAAACATAGTTCTAATCTAGTGCACATTTTGTTTGTTTGGCATGCACGATGATTGTAAATTAAGAATTTTACCCTCATCTCTGGTCAATTCAAACATATTTTGCTTTAAAACTTTGTTTAGGGTTAGAATGGTAATTCCATATTTTGAGTCTCTGAATGCAAAACTTTCACATTATTGTTTTCAAATTTTCATGCATCAAGGGTCAAATTTTAACTCATTAGGTTGGCATTGCAGGATATTGCTTTCTATTTTTGGTGTTTTTTCTCATTGCAAACACTTTGTTCTCTAGCCGCTAATTGGATTTTATGGCATTCTCTTGTCATATATTTTGCGTTCTAGAAAAAACATTTGAAATATTTTGGAGATCATGACAAGAGTATTGCAACACTTCTAACCATTAAAAAGTCTTCGTGACAGTGGTGTAGATGACCTTACTTAACATTAAGATTGTGATTTTTCAAAGCATTAAAAGGACTCACTTTCAGTGGTATAAATGACAATTATGATTTTTCAAAGCATTAAAAAGACTCGGTGCTTTTGGTATATATCGCATTTGTGATATATCAAAGCATTTAAAGGACTCCATGCAAATGGTATAAATGAAATGTTATTGTTGAACGTAACCTTGCCTTTATGATAGCTACTTCTTTACAGTTTGCTTATATTAAATCTATCCTAGTTAGTAATTGTGTACCTTTTTTTCTCTTTGGATGTTTTTGTTATCATGTTATGCTATGGTAAACTCAATTACCCTTGAGGCTCACAAGTTCAGCTTTGAGACTCTATTACCCTTGTTACTGTAAAAGTTTTCATTTTCCTTTATATTTCTCGTTTTACCCTTTTACTTTTTATTTTATTTTATATTAACATGAATGGTTTCAAGATGTTTGAGAGGGATTCCAATTTCATTGGACTTCATATGAAGAAAATATAATTTCACATCCCATCCGAAATTCAGAAAATTCAACAATTTTTCAGGATTTTTAACATTTTAGGATGGAATTCTATAAATGACATGTTCTTCATAACCTTTGCTTGGCATGCCCTCGGTAACAAGACACGCCCGCTTAGGGATGAAACTATCATCTAGGCATATTGACCAATATGTTCCAGAAACCACCTCTATGCTAGCCAATTTGATAGAAGAATTGGACAATGTTTATTGAACCTTAGTTGAATGGTTGAACTTGGTATTATTTCATCGATTTCAAACTATTATAAGTTTTAATTTATGTTTCAATTTTTTTAGACAAATTTCAAGTGCCAAATTTTATATTATCTAATTTGATAAGATGGATAAACTATTATTTTGTATATTTTATGGATGTAAACTTAATTTTCAACACAATTCTTTTGTATTTTGACTTTTGTTTCTATTTTCTGAATTTCATTAAGTCTTCAAACAAGTTTTGCCGAGTTCTAGGTGTTAGTTTTTATACCTCAAAAGTGTCCTCTAGCCATGGCACACATGTTACAGACGTAAGTGTACATCGCAGTTGCAGTTGCAGTTAGTACAACTTCTGTTAGGGAAAATTCTTCAGTACTGTACGACACACTGATTATGGAAGACAATTTTGTGTTATAAAGGGACTAACAGTTCTAATTTTGGTAGTCTAGATTTAGCAGTTTGCTTTCCTAGTTTTAGGAAAAGTAGTTTTTCCAGAATTAGTCACTTTTCTGCTTTTGAGTTGACTTTTCAGATTTATGTAAGTACTGTTTTTAGGTTTCTTTTGTCTAGCTTTAGATAAAGTGCAAGAGGGGAACTTAGTCTTAGGGAGCAGGTGCATATCTAAAGGAGGTTGTTCTTCTTGCTGGAGCACTCCATTAAAGACAATTTCTTCATGCAGGTTGAGGATTCTAATCCCAGGGCCAAAAATAGTCCAAGTGTTGGAAACTGATTCAAGGGTTGGATCTGTTTTATTGTAAACTGTAGATGACCTTCTTGGGCCATATAAGAGGGCTAAATGTAGCATTTAAGAAATCAGTGTTTTACTTCAGTTTCGAGCGAAGAAGTAGGGTTTATCTAAAGTAGTGTATTCAGATTTTTGCAAAAATAAATAGTGATGTGATTTGGTACAGACTTGTGAGAATTGTGCTATGTATTTTCTAAAGTATGAGTTTTAGTTTCTAGCATCCAAAGATAGAAGTTTTGATAGGTTGCAAAGGTTAAAGTTACCTAGGGGTTTAGGGGAATCTTTGAATACATAATATGTTTCCATGTTCTAGAAAACCTAACATTGTAGAATCCATGTGAGGTATCATGTTAATATACTAGGTAGAAATATAAAGGGGTATAAAAAATGTAAATGAAAAAATGGATACATGCAATATATAGTGAAAATAGGGGTTTTTTTTAATTGGGAAGGCATATTGGGAGTGGGTTAAAAAGAACGATTTTGCGAGGTATTTTCCAATATTTTTTGAAAATAGGGATATTGTTTCATATGCCATGAACGAACGTGCTATGGCATGGTTTCGCTAAGTGAAGACCCATGGAATCTCTGTCCCAGATGAAAGTTATCCATGTTGTTGGAACGAAAGGAAATGTAATCTTGTTTATCATTTGTTGTTTTTGTGTCGTTTCCGCTCTTTATATTCAAAGAACAAAGAACATAAATATCCATCTAGGATTACATTCAAAGTTTGTTTATCTTTCTTTGCAATAGACTCATGTGATTGTTATTTTATGGATTTCAATGCTTTTCTATTCTAATTGAAAAACCATCTAGATGAAAAATATAGTGTATACTCGGATATATAATATTCAGATGTTATCTATATGAAGAGATGAAAGCCCCTTTTTGCTTCATATTGAGTTAGTACATCATTCTCTACGCTTGGAAGGTATACAGATGTCACAGTGATTTGAAATATTGACTAGGATATGTCATGAGTTGTTTCTTATATATGAAACCACCTTCATGTCTCTAATAACTTTGCTAAATAATTTGTAAATATCTCCAGTCAATCGTAATGTATTTTTTCTAAACTTTTTTCAAGCCTCATCCAACTTCACCATAACTAGTTCAAACCTTATACAACTTCACCATGGAATCATCATGCCTTTAAAAACACCCCTTAACCAAAAAAATTTCAAGAGAAAGAACACCTTTTACATTTCCAAAATACTCCTTCAAATTTGGAAATAACTTTACCTCAAATTAATGCTTCAAGTAGTTCGTTAATTCTGTTCCATAAATCAGTTTTCAATAGTTCTTAAGTAGTTCCAGCTTAGTTATTAAACAATCTTGAAGTATGTTCTTAATAAGGTCCCCAACTGGTTTGAAAAGTGTGCTAACATTTCTCTTGACCTTAGTGCCAAGATTAGGAATTCCTGAATGAAGCTATGCATCAATCCTTTAAACAATATCAATAGGCTGAATATCTCTTCTCTAAAATGACCACATAACAACTCTAATTCTATTGTTTATATGCATGCCTCAAGGTTTTCCTTTAAGTAGCCCATAAGGGTGTTTCCAAGGCTCGCCTTCATATTTGTCCATTAATCCTAGTACACAAGTAGATATGCATTTGTACATTAGGTGAACAAATGATGCCCCATAATCACTACTTAGTGTACTTGGTTTGATCTTAGTTGTCTTTGAATCACAAACATTCCTTGTCATTGAAACCAATTTATTGGAAACTTGGAAGTGAATACTAGCATTATCGACTTCTCCACTTTAATGAATGCTTCTTAAGACTTCAAAATCTGTAGACATGTAGTTCCTTTTTCACTTTTCTTCACTTTTCTTATTTTATTTTTCTATTATTTTTAAGGCACAAAATAAAGAACATAAGTCCATACAAGTAATGTACAAGGAAAACCCACATGGAGTAAAACTAACGATAATATAGTCCGTACTATTTTTTGTAGCAAATGAAAACAAAACATATGTATCTTTGATTTTTGGATGATGTGTTATGTAGTGGGTTGGATCTTTGTTAATTAGATGGAGTAAAATATTTGGTTTGGACAGAGTTTCTATGTTTTTTCATCTCTTGTTTTGATCACCTTTTGATCTTCTACAAGTACGTTTAAGCTGACTCTTCAGTTTGGGGAAAGATATTTGAATAAGCCACTAACAATAGATTTTGTTTCAAGCTGTTTATCCCGATAGTAACATTTATTTATCCTTGTTAGAGATTTGAATTGAAAGTGAATACCTTAATTCCTTTCTCTTTGTTTTATTAATGAACTAATATGCATGTGTAAATTTGAATATTTTTTTCATTTATTTATGGATGCACTTACCTCATTTCGTAGCCATATTATATCCAGTTTTTTGAAAAAAATGTTATAATTGTATTCATTTCAAAAACAACTAAAAGGTACACATGTATGGAAATATAGACAGATCCAAGTGATGTTGTGGACTTTGCAATTCTTATTGGTGAAGAGAATTGTGCCCTTGGCACAGTCCAGTGTCGAAAATGTTGTACATATGTTGATATCCATTGTGAAATTGTGGACAATGAAATCGTTGAATATGCTTTGATTTTATTGGTCCAAATGGAATTCCTTTAAATACAAAGAAAGATTAAGAAATGAAACCTACAACAACAAATGTAGGCATTAAGAGGAAAGTAGGCACGTTGGTTGTTGAAACATTGCAATCACATGTAATGTAAGGAACATCAATCTCTGAAAACAATGAAGGGAATGTGGAGGAAACTATGCATAAACAGCCAAGAGTTGATCATGTTTCCGAGTCAGTGGAACAAGTTGTAGCGGTTGATCCTAGTGTATTGGCATCTTGGGAACAAAAAGTGAATATATTAATGGAAGAGTTTGTCAAGGAGGAGCTAACACTCAAGGTATATTTAGAAAAGGGAAAACCTAATATAAATATCCATTGTGAAATTTGTGGCATTGATTATGGAACGGGGGAAGTATCCTTAGCATCACGAATAGTTCGTAACTCCAAAAACAATCATACAAAAACAAGTTCCCGTCAACATCACATTTCAATGTTATGAATTAATGAAATTCCTTCATGTAACAGAGAAAAGCAGACAACAATGGCTAGAGATTAACTTGAGATTGATCAAGAAATCAAACTTGTACATGATTTCAACCAATCACAAGAGCCTAATTTGTTCAAGGTGGTGGAAGAAACACTTGCAAACTATGAGGACAAGAAAAAAGTAAGAGTGGAATGTACATGATGCAATAGATGGTTCTCTTTGGTGTAGGAAAGTGGTGATATTGTCAGTTCTCTAAATTAACACATGAAACCAAAGAAGAACACTACTACTATAGATGAGGATTCACATGATACAGTTGTGTTGAGGAGTGGAATAGTTGGGAGAGTGAAGAAGCCTACCAATGAAAAGTCCCAACAAAGTTTGACTAAGTTCTTGATCTCGTCACTACCATCACTATTACATTGGGTTTATACAAGTTCACATGATTCTACTTAAGGTGTGTTAATTACCCAAGTTTTAATTTAATTTGAATTTGAGTTTTCCCATTAATTTATTTGTTATTACTTGTTAGTGGTAGTTAGTAGATCTTTTCCAATGTGTTTTTTTCATCTTATTCTAGGACAATTGCCTCCCCCAATATTGCTATGTTGGGGGTATTGGGATCCCTATCTTGATATAAGAGGGGAGATATTGGACAAAAAGGTTCTAATGGATGACTGACGTGTTGGAAAACTGTGGGCCATAGAGAAACACACAGGGAGAACACTATGTTATTATGGTACTGAATGGTGTATTAGCGATACAAACAGACTTATTCATTGCAAGAGTATTTATGAAACATGAATCCCTTTTTATTCATTGACATGCAATTTTTGTAAGTTGATACCTAATTGTGATGAAGTTTCAGATGCGTTTATATCATGAATCAAGGAGAAACGTCAAAAGACAAGGGAGAAATACAGGGAAAGGGAGATGGTTGGATCGTTTGTCTCAAACTGAACTCAAAATTGTTGCAAGAGACACAAATGCTACACATAGATTAAAAATGCAATCTATTTTTTGGGACAATACAAAATTTTCTACATGTTCTATTAGAACGAGGTGTCTAAATGAAAAGTTGTTCGAATATGTAGGAAGGAAGGATGTGTTTAGGTTTTGCAAGGATGTGTGTGAGGCTCATAAGGAAGGAAAATTACAAGGTAAAGAAGAAATTTGGTAATTTGTCCAAGATATATTTCACAACCTAATTCATTCAAAGTTGAGGAGAAGGTATAGTGCATCCACTAAATCCATTTATGAGATGCCTAAGTTATGGGGAGGACATATATTGCATAGCTTTATTATATTGAATCTGGTTGGCCCTTTGATATCTATGACTTTAAGGCAAGTTAGAATATCATTGCCATATAGCCCATGGGAGAAGGAATACATTTTTGAGGCAATCAGAAAAGTTTATGCTTCCTATCAATCCAAACATGGTATAGAGGGACCAATCCCCGTATGCCTTGCTGAAGATGAAACTGTTGTGAAAAAAATATGTCAGGTGGGTAGAAAAAGTGATACAATGGTGGGTTTTTTTGGTAATAAAGAAGAACATAAGTGTAAATCACATTTCTTGGTGACAGTTGGGGAGGGAATTGCAGGCTATAAGATTATTATAGATTCCTTCAAGAATTGTGTGATTGGATTTTATGCACATGTTATTATTGACAACCCTTTACATGAGAAGATTCCTCATTTTCTTGTGGTTGTTCATCCAATGTGCAACAGGTTTGATACATATTTTTTCCATCGATAATGGGAAAAAATAGAAGACTTATGGAAGAAACATATGGAACATTTTTTAGGACCTATTATTGGTCATTCCTCAAATGGGGATAGTAGGAGAAGAATGCTTATGTTGAGGATTATTACTCAAAGACATGCATGAGATATCAAATTATATGGGAAGGGTGGAGGCTAACTTTCTTGTATAATGGATTTAAAGTAACAAGACTTTATGACCAGGATTACATCCACAATGGAAAAAATCTATTGCATCCTTTGTTTAGTGGTTGATGACATCCTTTGTTTAGTGGTTGATGAGATTTGATTGTTGGAGAAGAGTTGATTAGTTTTAACCATGTAATAATGGTTTATAACACTTTTAAAGTGGATGGCCACACACTTAAAATTGAGCATATAGAGAGGATTGATCGCAAAAACTGGGGTTCAGCACAACACATTGCTTCAATTCATGTACAGAGGTCCTTGAACAAAATGAGAAGTACAAGTGGCAGGACATAGAGGACATTGGGTATAGAGACCTATGTAGCAATCATTGTTGACTATTTTGATGTTTATTTGTCTCCTAGTTTGATTCTTTTGGAAAGAGTGTGAAATTCGTTAAGAGTACATCATTTCTTCACATTGTGGCTATGATGGATTAGAGAACAAGAAAATACTAATGTCAACATTAATTTCATTAGAAGAGAGGCATATCAAGATGTGAAAATTTATTGCCACTTTGTGGTTTTGTTGATGATATTATTTCATGATCAATACTCTAAATTTCCCTATGCATTTCACCTAATTGGGTCAAATGTATGTGAGAACTTCTTTAGAAAAGTTGGTGGCATGGTTGGAGTAGAGAGGAAAAATTATTTCACTGACTTACTTCATGCTATTGGAACCCTTAATAGAGTTATTGAAGAAGAATTGAATCCCCAAGGACTTCATTTCAATAAATATCATAAGAAACAAATGAGTATCTGGAATAAATTGCATCAACAAATAGTAGAGGAAGGTCATGTCTTATCAAAATGTGATTCAATATCCAATGATAATAAAATTATAGAAGCTCCCAAGATAGGATTGGAGGATGCACATGGAATTTCACTAGGTCTTGGCATGCAACAAGAAAGACATAGAGAATATTCTTGGTGTTTTAAACCATGGATAGAGGATCACAATTATCCAACATTTGAAGTCGTTGATGAAGTAGTTGATAATTCTCCACCGGGTCATTCCATATCCATATTCCAATTTTTATTTTATGGTACTCAATGATAATGAATTGAAAACGATGGAAAGTGAGTGCAGGCATGAGTTGGATGGAATTTTAGATTTCTTTGATAAAAATGTAAACATAACTACCAAATCAGTGGTGGAGATCAATGGCAAAGACATGTACAAATATTGTTTGGTTAGTCAATTGAATGGAAATATGACATTATCGAAAGATATATTGACTAAAGTGAGGAATGGAGTATACTTCAGTCAAGATGAGAGGCCCCCAAAAAAAGGTGTTGCAATGGGTATTGGATTTGGATGAGATTGTGCGGTGTTGTTTCAAAGAGAGTCTATAATTGTAGTTGAAGGTACTAGAAGAAAAGGTGTATCTCAAAGTACAAAGAACAATGTTTCTTGTGGGACTTGGTACATTGGATGAGTTCAAAAAATAAGAAAGAAGGATGGTTATAGGGTGTTTCATTAACATAACGACATTGATCTATTGGATAGGCCTCAAGGTGTTGAGCTTCAATGTTGTTGGTATAATAGAATAAAGGGGAAACACATGTACAAGTATGTTTCAATAGATCATCTATTCATAGAACTTGAATTTTTTATAGAAACGACTAACCTATCATACAATATCAAGAATGACACATACAAGTTAGAAGAAAGCAACCACATAATTTCTGAGGATTTAAATTTAAATAGGGTGAAGTTTTCAAGACATTCTAATTTCTCATATCTTTTCTACTACTATCTTATATATTATTTATAAAGTATTATTTTTTGTATTATCGTTGATATGTTCGTATCAATTTCATACTCATTTTAAACTCATTGGGTTCAGGTGTGGTTAATGGTTGGAATAACTCAATGTGAAGTTATTGATTGTCAAATATTTATTTATGCTTTCTTGAAGCACGGTTCTTGAGGGTTCTTGAACTTTTGTAAAATAACTTAAAAATGGGAACTTGTACTATTGGATTGTAAACTAGATGGATCTTCTTTTTTTTGTTTCAAATTTTGGTGGCCTTTCTCACATTAGAGTTTTTACCATTGGCTAGTTCAACAATTATATTTAATATTACTTTTAAAAGATGAAACAAGTTTTTGTATGTCAAATCTTGGTGTTCATGCCCATGTTAGAGTTTTCATATACTTTATTTTGATAGTTTAATATAACTTAAATTGAATATTACTTAATGTGTGTTTCTTGAAATGTGTTTTCTAAATGTTTTGTATGTATTTTTTTTCATGAAACAACATATTTGATTTGACATTTGGATCCATTTGAAACAACATATGTTTTCTATATATTTTTCTTAACTCAACAAAAACTATCATATCAATTACTCTAAGTTTAGGTTATGTAGTACAAATAAATTTTAGTTTATCCATACCTCCTTTTTTGCTACCAAGTTGAGGCTTCCTAGTAATGCTAAGTTTTGTGCCTATAAATTGGTAACAATTAGGCCAATCTTTATGTGAAAATTGTAGAAGTATTTTGTTGTTGTAGCTTGCATAACTTTGTGCAAAAAAGGACTTCCTACTATACTAAATGGTTTGCATACCACTTCAGAATGTAAAGAGTACTTGAGTGCACCTTCTTGACTGTACATGATCCTTCATGCTTAATGATGTTCATGTTCTTTCTATACATATTATTCAATGTATGAGAATTAAGAATTGATTTGTTGTCCAATATATGTGTTGTACATGTTTAAATATTGTTTGAGTGGGATTCAAATATATGTTATTCTGGTGGTATAACTATTGAAGAAAGTGTATTTTGAATAATGCAAGCAATGAGAAAACTTGTGACCAATTTAACCAGAGGATTGATTTGTTAACCTTTAACTCAATTCCTTTTTATTTGTTACACCAGTGAGGTTGGTTGTATCTCCTTTTAAATACACCCGAGTTTGAGTAGTAGGTAAACGATAGTAATATAATGTAGAGCCTGATTTCAAATCAAAACCAAAGCATGGCACTCTGGCTATTACTACATTGTTGAAAAAAATAGGGAATGAGTTGAGTGTGGATCCTTTGATTAATCATATCACAAATTTTATATCAGATATAGCATATGAGTTCAAGATTCTTGTTGTGGAAGCGATTCGATCTTTGTGTTTAAAGTTCCCACTGAAGTATAGAACACTAAGTAATTGGAATATTTTTTGTTATTCTATTTAAATGTGTCATTTTTGCTCTCTTCCCTTTGGAGGAGAGTTGTTAACTATGTTGTTCATATAATGATTTTCTATAATGAAACTTCTAAGTAATATACTTAGAGAAGAAGGGGGATTTAAATATAATAAATCTAGTGTGGACTCTATTCTTATTCTCATACGAGATATCTCAAAGGAAAAAGAAAGTGGCTTGTCTCATCTTTGTGAATTCATTAATACTGTGAATTTACTTATCTTTCTCCAGATGTAAGATCTATTTACTGCATAAAATATTAGAATTGTGTCATCAATTTTATTCATTCATTTTCATTGTTTATACAGTATCATTCTATTTCTCCAACTGATAACATAGTTAGTGTTGTTTTTTGCTCCCTAATCTCAACATATCTTTATACCATATTGGCATGACATCTAAATATGTTGAACTAGTAAGAAGTATGAAAATTTTGACATTCAAAGATGGAAATGAATTTAGAGAAATATCATGGAGAGAAATATTGAAATTGCAATCCATTGATGGCAATGTTCTGTACATGTCAATTATAATGTAGTATATAAAGAATCAAATACTTCTATTTATGGACCCACTTGACTTATCATATTACAAAATTGTATGGATATTATTGATCAGGTATTTCTATTGCATGTTCTTCATTTTCTTGGTAATTAAGGATCAAATACTGCATACCCTACAAAGTATATTCATTATATTTATAATCAAGTTATTCTTGAAAACACAATAGTTAGAGCAAGTGTTGTGATTCCCGAGTTCAAAACATTTATATGTTAAGTCTGGCTACTTGGGGTGACATGTGTGACCAAAGAGACTAATTGAACATGATGATCTTTTCACCTAAATTTCATATCTGAAACATATGCATGCTTTGGACTCCATCTCATTCACTTTTCCTCTCTTTCAAGCTACAACACAAGCTATACAATCATTGTCCTTTGGGATTTTTGTTAAGTGCATTGGTAAATAAAATTTTTCTTTAATATTGACCAAGTGATACATCAAATTGTGCAAAATCACATTATCACCGTCAAACCATCTGAATTTGCATAAATTAAAATCTAGTGATGAAAATACATACCTGTCATTTTGAAATTGTGATTGTTACTCTATCATTATTGTTACACCATATTTTTCATTTTGTAGAAATGTTAAGTTAAAGGATAAGTTGGACATATTTTAAAGGAATTGGAAAATTTTATCTTCACACGAGGAGCTACCCTAAAATATTGTAATGTGATCAATGTAAGCAACAAAAATCACTAGAGGATAGTACGCGTGGGGTTTTCACGTGATCATGGGACCAAGATGTGATGTCAAGGAGCGGGCGAATTAAGACGAGCGGTGGATATCTGGTCAAGATTGGATCAACGACGGACAAGTGATCTGGAGTGTGGAGTAGAACGAGAAATAAAAGGATGAAGCGGTAGCAGATTATAAACCACTCTCGAGGTGGTGCAATGTGATGAAATCCATTGGGAAAAGTGGTAACCAAAAAAACACTGTCTGGAGCATTTGAAACTGGTCTTTTGAAACTTAATAGAAAGGGTTGTCGGCTAAGTTAAAAGCGATATTTTTTCATGGTGCAAGAAGAAAGGTGGATGTGAGGAAATCACATGAATTTGTGCTCCATGTTGCGGTCCAAAGGTCAATTGTAAGGTTCACCACTCACCAACGAGCTTTAGTACCTTGTTATTCAGTGAGTTTAATGTTATAGAAGGGTTTCATTTTGTAGAAATATTAAGTTAAGTGAAGGGGTTCCATATTTTTTATTTTGTAGAAATGTTAAGTTAAAGGATAAGTTGGACACATTTTAAAGGAATTGGAAAAATGGAACCCTAGTCAAATATTTAAACCCTAGTTTCTAGATAAAATTAATAGCCAAACCTCTATCAAAATTAATGAAACTAAAACCTTTAGGTATATTTTACAGAGAATTTGTACAGGTCTATGACCTTATTAACATTAAAATAGATATTAAACAAAAGTATCTAACTAAACCAAATATTAAATAAATATGCTTATACAATAAAACAAATATTAAAAAAACAAAATACATATTCATAAACATAAATCGGGGATCGAATCCCTTAAAAACAACTCTAAAATGCAAACACTGGCATATTATATTTGCCAGCAATGAAGAATACCTTTATATATAATCTACTTACGTTACTTAATAGACAAACAAAATCACCAACAAAATTCCCATAAATTCCTCATGCAAGGGCCGAGAGTGTTAGGGTACACAGGGTACTCCCAAAGGACAGAACACCAAGAACAAGCACTTCACACAAATAGATCACAGATCAATACACCAATGTTTGTCATGTGGTTAAACCCCTCGAGATGGAAATAGTCCATGGCCCCAGCCAAAGAGCTACTTGGAGCAATTTATTATGCAGAAGAAAAAAAGTTACATGAGCTTCTCATAATCGATCAACTAGCCAAGGACCCTCTATGCTCTTTAAATAGAGATCATAGACCAATTGGATGTTAAGCCATGGATCAATGGTAGGTATGATCTAAGAGAAGTTGAACCGTCAGATCACTCTATGTCTAGAACATATCGTGACTGTCGAATTAGAATATTTACAAATGCATACTAATGCATACTAAAGAAACACACTTTTACCTAACGAATATATTACACAAGTTGATGTTAACTAAATCCTAAGTGCCTAAATATCCTAACATCCCCCCTGAAGAACAAATTGGGATATGATTGAAGGATTTACAAAAGTCACACTATAGGAGAAGGAAGGAGGAATTAGAGCCTATCCCCCCTTAAGGACACATTCTTGAACTCCTAACATAGACCAAATTGTAGAAAACTTCGCTTCTATAAGAGACTTGGTGAAGATGTCTGCAACTTGATCATCTGTAGGGCAATAGAGCACTTCAATAACACGATCATGAACAATATTTTTGATGAAGTGCATGTGTAGCTCAATGTGTTTATTGCGCTGATGTAGAATTGGATCTTTGACATGCTTGATGGCACTTTGATTGTCGCACCAAAGTGGAGTAGGCTGCTGCTACTCGAATCCAAACTCTGAAAGGATCTATCAAAGCCATAAAGCTTCTTGACTGATATATTCTGCTTTTGCTGAAGAAAGAGCAAGAGCTTGTTGTTTCTTACAATCCCAAGTGACAGGTCTAGATCCCAGACTAAAAACATAACTTGCAGTAGACTTTCGATCATCAGGATCGCCGGCCCAATCTGAATCAGTGAAACCAACCAACAAAGGTTTCCCCCTTGTACTGTAATGAATCCCAAACTGAATTGTAACTCGAATATATCGAAGTATTCTTTTTGGTACTTTCCAGTGACTTTCATGAGGAGTTTGCATATAACGAGTAACACAACCAATGACAAAGGAAAGGTCAGGACAT
>LPNX011058360.1:113131-137562 GCA_001517045.1 Pseudotsuga menziesii | reverse complement strand
TAAAAGACTTAAGTGACTCACTTTTATTTTATTTTATTTATGTGAGATGCACTTTTACAATAAAGTAACTTGAAAATAGAAATTGCATGCACTAAAACGTAGCTTGATAAGACTTGAACTCACGACTTATCAAGGTGTAAAGCAACTTTGGACCAAGTGAGCTAAGTTTAAAAGGTACGCAAAACTATGGAAAGAGGAAGGCGCCTTTCGTTTTTTACTCTTCTTTCTCGTTTTCCGTGCTTACTTTCTTTTTCTACAAATCACAAAAACAAACGAAAAACAAAAACAAAAAAAAACTTTTTCCACACAATGGGGTTAGATCTTGGTTAGCTTACCCGGAAAGTCTATGTTTTCAAGTTTCCTCATTGTTTCTAATTTGTCGTGATGGCACAAGGTGCACAGCAAAGAGCATACGTAACCGAGAATATAAGAAAAAAACTTTCCCTTACTATTTATGATTCGCCGCCATCGCGCAAGGTGCACGGAAAATAGCATACGTAGTTAGGGAAAACAACTGTCCAAGACTAAAAAAAAAAGGATCTAATAATAAACTGATAAAATATGAGAGATTTTAAAAAAAAAAACTATCACTGTAACATTATACCTTCAAATTTACCGAAATGGGTGTTTCTGGAGCAAACAGAAATGGTTTTCAGTGAAATGAAAACTATTTCCCAATGGAAACGGTGCTCCAGACGCAATGGAATAGCTCCCATAGGCCACAAATGCATAAAAAATCCAAAACCAGAAACCCTTTCAAATTTTCGGCAGCACCGGTTCCAGATCTTGATCAAAACCGAAAGAAACTCTTCATAAAAGCTCTGATACCATATTAGGGTACACATGGTACTCCTAAAGGACCGAACACCAAGAAAAAGTGCTTCACACAAATAGATCACAAATCAATACACCAATGTTTGTCAAGTGGTTAAAACCCTCGAGAAGGAAACAGTCTATGGCCCTAGCCAAATAGCTACTTGGAGCAATTTATTATGCAGAAGAAAGAAAGTTACATGAGCTTCTCATAATTGATGAACTAGCCAAGGACCCTCTATGCTCTTTAAATAGATATCATAGACCAATCGGGTGTTAAGCCACGGATCAATGGTAGATATGATCTAAGAGAAGTTGAACCATCGGATCACTCTATGTCTAGAACATATCGTGACCGTCGAATTAGAATATTTACAAATCCATACTAATGCATACTAAAGAAACACATTTTTACCTAACGTATATATTACACAAGTTGATCTTAACTAACTCCTAAGTGTCTAAATATCCTAACAGAGAGCCTATCCATGAATTCGAGAGGAATAATGTTTACACTATTAAAATCAAAACTTATAACTTAAACATTATACATCTGCCCAGAATCGAATCCCATTGAGGATTGACAAGCTGCCATTACGATTTTCCAAACTTAAACTATCTATGCAAATAGTTTAAAAACTACATTAACAAACAGAACCATAATTCAATCCTCGGATCATATCTCTTATGCTCCATGCTAAGAGTGTTAAAACAAATATGAATTATTAAACAAATAAAAAGTCCATTAATTATTGCAACCCAAGGTCGAATCCTATAAGATCTGGATTATCAAATGCTAAAACAAATAATAATATTAAACAATGATTAAAAAAATATCCACAACTTAATACACATCAAACCCCATACAACGATTGAACCCAAGATCGAATAGCATAGAGCCCCAGCTGGGAGTGAAACCAGTTATACAAATAAACAATCATTAAAAAATCCACCCGCTATCAAACCCTTTCAACATTCACCATATGTATGTACACGCAGGAAATATAAAATATAAACTCAGGCTACACACTAGCCATACCATTTGGGAAAGCATGGGCCACGCCATTATGACCGCATTTTAAAAAAAACAACATATCACATCAAACATGAAAATAGAGCTAAGGTTTCCCTCCTAAACAAACATAGTACGAATATTTAAAACATTACAAAAATTCCTTAAAAACATGTAGGGAATTCTCCCACGAAAAACAAATTCAATATGAAGCAAGGGCTCTTCTTTTTTCATTAATTAACAGAGGCAAAATATCTAAACTAAAAAAAAACTAAATAAATTAACAAAGTAAAACCATTTAAAAATGACGAATCATTTCCATAAACCATAGTAGGGTTTAACACCTGAACTGCATTCCATAGTCAACATCGAATACCAAAATGGTGGTATCATAGTGCCATTGTGAAGCAATGGCACTAATAAACTAATAAAATCCTCCATTAAAAATCATAGAGCTCGCAGCTAAACAAAAACACGGAGCTGAAACAATTAAACAAAAACCATCACATTTATCCATTTCTGAGTCATAAATATTTACATAGCCGCATCTTGGAACAAAATTCCATACTGGGCTGTGAATGGGCTAAGATCCCCAAACCCAAACACTGGTGAATCCTAATAGGGATGTCGATTACATTTATATCACACATATAAAACATGCAACCTTGTGACAACTTATTAGGTGGGTAAAGGCGCTCATTATATGGGTTTACCTAAGAGACAAATGTTGTCGGCCTCATCCCCTTGCCAAACGTTGCAGAGCACTCACACTTATCACCAAACCTGCAAAACAAAACTAAGCAACCATGAGAAGTATGCACTGATACCTAGAAACCAAACAAAATATGAAAGAGTTGAACCATAAGGAAACATTGGCATTCATGTTGTATTTTCACATCAGCATTGTAAACCCAACACAGTCTACGCAACTCTAATGCTGGAGCATACCCCCCCTTTGACACCAAACAAAAAACAAAGCAAATGGAATCCGAAAAACCCTAGCGCAAGGTAGTATAGCTTGGTATTTCCCATCACGTGGGCTCATTAAAAGTGCTAGCCAATCATCCACTAAGTTTTTGATAAAAAAAAAACTTTCCATAGTTTTGAATTCCACATGTATTATGATAATATAAACTTCCATGATATAGTTTAAAAGTATATAATAACAATTAAGACTTAAACCCTCCACATTATAGTTTGAGCCCATGTCTTGGGCATAGGGTAGTTTTACTTTGTCAAAGTCCTTAGAATTTAGGACTAGCAAGATATAGGTGCTAGGTTCATTAGTTTTGTCGTCACATTTATAAGCGTAGGTTTATCAGTGAGTCACCTACAGTATAAGGGACACATCATGTGTTAGTTCTCAAGAACTAAGTAAACCTAATACCATAGGATTCCTTACCTTTCCAAGTGAGCCATTAGGGAAAATCCAGCCACTCCTCCCCTTTACACACAGAGGTAAGTTAGCTTCATCATTTAAAAAAATAAGAACTAGATAACATGACATGAAAGCAAACATGAACAAAATAATATTGGTAGCATCAGTAAACTAGATAACATGTACATAACTACGACACATCAGAATATAGAATAATGCCATGTAAACATCATCATCATACAAAAATCACACAAAAGGAAAAAACAATAGAACTTAGTCTTAGTTATTTAACAAGTTTTTAATTCCGCGGTAAAACAATGATTTCCCTCAAGATCCCAGTGGTATAATTAGCCCTACAATTTTTTATTTTTTATTTATGAATTTTAGGGATATTACATATGAAAAGACTCTAGTAGAGTCGACGACTATGACAGGTGATATCAGTCTTGTGTATAGCATGACCGAATTATGATATGTTTGATGCACTGACATGCATAGACTCTGGATGAGTCAAGAAATATCGACAGTTGAGGTCGATCAATGGTTTTGTTATAGTTAAAATCTTATTTCTGAGATTTGATGCGAGGGTCGTTTTATGTGCATGTGATGGGACTGTGATTGTGATTTCCAATCGATCCACATCAGGTGATGTGGGTGAAAAATTATACCTGTCAGGATAGCAAATTGGATGACGCAATGAACTTTGAATAGAGTGAGGAAAACTCCATTTCATCAGATGCGTGTGTCATGAGGGTAGGTCGCAAGTCGATCAGTCACAAAGATTATTACTAGGGAATGCATAATAACGATTCGGCCTTATTCCTTGAGAACCACCTGGCTCTTGCCAAGGTAAGCGAACTGAGATACAATTGGCTTAGTCATCATAACCAATTCCCTGCCTATGAAAATTATCGGAAGGGCATGCCAGAAGCATACCACCTTCATAATTCTGGTCGCGATGAGAGTGCGGTGAGAAACAACATATATTTTAATTAAGAGAAATAATAAATTGGTCATAAAGAACTTAATAATAATAATAATAAATTAATTATATGATAAATTAAATTAAAAATGATAAATAAATAAATAAAGATAAATAAACTAAAATCAAGCTAAATTAAGAAATCAATTAACAGAGTAAATTAAGGAACTTGAACTAAAGTGAAACCATAACTAATCATAAAAGAATCAGAGAACGAAAGATAACCAACAAGTGGGTTGGTAAATACAAATTAATTAATTAATTAATTAAAGTAACTAAAGAGTTAACCAAAAGTGATGCATGGGATGCATGGGAATTAACAAAATCGTCAATAAAAGATAAAGAAATGGAAAAATGGGGGATCTTCTTCTTCTTTTTCTTCGGTCGTGCGATAGTTTGAAGCCCGAACCCTTTGGATGGCTCTAAGGTGACAGTGGAAGAGTGTGTTTTAGTACGATGTGACTAAAATTGGGAGCCTGCCAACAATAGCCTGGCATCATAATTCCATTGCTAGCAAGGTTTTGTTAGCCCCGTCGAGATCGAGGTCCCAAGGGAAGGATAGTACTTGTCAAGGTATGGTAGGGAGGTAACTGATGGATCTGATACAATTGGAAATCTAGAGATAACAACTGCAACAGAGTGATGACAAAAAAACCTTCGACCTCGTCTTTAAATGGCAACGATTAGCGAATTGCAGGTACTTTAAAGTTATTTGAATTTGTTAAATGTTGCACATGAAAATTGAATAGTTTAATTCAATGGATGTATGTGGATTGGTTTATGATTCGTTATTGTCATATATCGTTACCTATTTTGTAGACGACTTTAAAAAAATGAAAAAATAGGTGTTATCAACTTTTTCATCATATCTAGATTTATTTATATGCATACAGGTTAGTTGTTTTTGTCAAACCCCTTGGAGGATCATTACAAAGAAATATTTCTGCATGGAAATAGGCCTAAAAGTAGTGCAAAATATATTTGGAATATGGTCATTATACTACTTTCTAGTTTATGTTTGAGAATGCCATCATACTTCCATTAGATGATTTTGTGCGAGTTAATATCAAGCTATAATTAACTTCAAGAAATAGGAAATTTGTCAATGTCACTAGGATAATATTCATCAAAATGTTGATCATAGACTTGAAAATGGGACTAACATAGGAAAAAAATGTCTCAAAATGTAAGTATATTTTGAACGGTGATAACTAATATTATCTTTTGAATTCCGCATTACTCATGCTTGTATGTAGTTTTATAACAACCTCTTTTCTTATCATCATACTTTCCCTCTCTTTCTTATTGCTTTCTATGCTACTCAAAGTTATATAAAGCCTCAGTTAATTGTCCTTTCTTTTGTTAGTTAATTGTCCTTTCTTTCTTTTGTTGTTACTTTATAATATTCGTTTTTTTTTTAATACATATAACTAATATTTTTTTTTTAACCTATAGCTAATATTTGTTTTTTTTAACACATATAGCTAATATAGTTATGATGAATTTGAATTTCTAAATATGATAAATTGCACCAAAAAAACCTTATATTATCCAACCAAGAGCATGCCATTGAAATAAATCATACACGAATAAAAATACTAAAGCTAGAGAGCTTGAAATTGAAATAAATTATACCCGAATACAACACTAAAGCTAAAAGTGAGTATATTATATGCAATTATAACAAACGGATATTATTCTGCAACTTGGGACGGATAACCTTTTCTTATATCATATTATTATGTTGTGTATCCCTTTTTTGTGGTTTACCTTGTGTATTCCTAAGATTGTTGAACAATATAATACAATAGTAAGAGTAAGATGTTTTTAAGCTCGATATTTTAGTTATGAAAAATAGTTTTGTAAGTTTTTTGAGATCTCTGGTTGAAAATTATAATCATTATGAAGGTCTTTGCACACAATTATAAATTATAATCATTATAAAGGGCTTTGCACACAATTATAAATTATAATCATTATGAAGGGCTTTGCACATATTTATAATTCCATGAACTACTTATTAATGTTTGGGAAGAGTTATTGAATTTTAGAGTTCAATGACTAATAAGATAGAGATCCTAATATGAATTCAGAGTTGTTCATGTTAAATGGAGAACATTAATGTTATAACATTTTGAGAGATCTTAATATGAATTCAGAGTTGTTGATGTCAATTGGAAAACATTAATGTCATAACATTTTCGGGATTATTTTGATGAATTTCATATGGATTATTGTATGGTTCTAGAGGAACAAGAAGTACTTTACTCTATGTGATGTTGCAGCAATATTCACCACTTTTTAAACAATTTATCTATATTTATTAATATTTTAGACAAATTAAAAGTTTTTAGTTCCTTTCAAAAAAATAACCCCAACAAATTTTTAAATAATCATAAAGAAAATAAACCCAAGCCAAGTTAAAATAAAGTGCTTATAACATTTAAAGCTGAAAAGAGTTGTGTACAAATTTTTTTACACCCAACTAAGGTTCTTAGAGTTAAAATTCCCATGTATGCAAAGCCATATTGTTTGACTATCCTAGAATATGTTTCCTTCTTCCTTATCCTAATATAAATCTAAATCCTAAGAATTAAATAATTAAATAATAACCACTCCAATTGGATCTTTTCCATCTTGAAACCAATCAAATCTTCACCATTCAAAGTCAATATGTTTCAATATCAATCTCGTGTTGCCATTATGTTTTACCCACCATGAATTTGATTAAGTTTGCAAACTCGATTCCACATAACAATTTGTAGTTCCACTTTCTCATATTTTGCCTGAAAAGAAATCATCTTCAAATATTTCACCCAAGCTCTAAGTGACAGAAAAATGCACCTTGATTTAATTTGATTAGTAATAAAAAAAAACCACTAATTTTAACTTAGACGCTTTCAACGTTAAATTTCTCATCATTCATACCAACAAGAATTACGGCAACTTCAATGTATGTCCAAAATCCAGTCATTGAAAATGCCGGGCTTACACAAAGTCACATGCAAAATGTTTTGTTTGTAACTATGCTGGATATATTTGAATTCTCATTACCCTTTGTTTATCTTTTCAAAATGAGTCTTTACCATACTGATTATATAGGTATTATATGGGCGTTTATATCTTCAATTTTGGGTTTTAACGAGCAGAGTAACAAGATTAATCTGGTTGGGATTTATTTAATGGTTATTTAAATTGTTATGCTTAAATGCATCTTGATTAAGATTTTGGTGAATTTGGCTAAATAGTTAACTAGAACCATTTAACTAAGCTCATTTAATGCTTAGTTAAATGGTTAATTAAAACTATTTAATGATTATTTTTATTTATGCTTTAAATTAATTTTTAAGTTCGAGTGGGTTCAAAAATGCCAGTTACTAGTATACATATTTTACTTCATTCCAAACTTTCTAAAACATTTAACACGGTGATATACACAACACTTACCATTGCATCGAAGAGGTGCATTCTACAGCCCAGTAGGGATGAGATGTGTAACTCCTTTCGTGCTCATTCTAGAGATGACATGTGTCCTTTATAAAATATATATATATATATATATATATAACATCTGTCCTTTATATATATATATATTATTAAAAATAACTTGTCGGCTTAAATTAAATTTAAATTATTTAGAATTGCATATATATAAAACAACATAAATTAGATAAACTAAAACCATATTAAATATAACATACCCAAATAACCTGAAAATGCATATAAAAAAATTTCAAATATAAATTATTTCACATGAATTTTGGCTATAACATTCATAAAAATTTAACCTTAAGTTTTTTTTAAAATAACCAACATTAATTTCCGCGAGGAAATTCATCCTTCCGCAATTAAATCCACTTTTGCAGCCAGGAAAGTCGTTTCCACACTGAAACAGACTTTCCAACTTTCGCTTTTCGCATTCCACCTTTCTTCCTTTCGTTGTAGACTTCAGGAATCGAGAACCTAACAACCGACGAAATCATTTATCCATGTTTCTGCCTTCCTCCTTCCACCTTTCCGCCTTCTGCTGTGGACTGCGGACATCGAAAACCTAACATCCGACGGGATCATCTATCCACGTTTCCACCTTCCACATTCCGACTTTCCGCCTTTTCTCCTTTCTGTCTTCCGCATCCCGCCTTTCTTCCTTCTGCTGCGGACTGCAGACATTGGAAACCTAACATGCGATGAAATCATGTATCCACATTTTCGTCTTCCGCATTCCACCTCTCTTCCTTCCACTATGGACTGGGGAAATCGAAGACTTAACATGCGATGGAATCATTTATCCACACTTCCACCTTCCTCCTTCCTCCTTTCCCCCTTCCGCTGCGGATTGCAGAAATCATAAATTTAACACTTACCTTAGGATTTTTGGCTCTTTCCACTTTCAGACTTCCGACTTCTGACCTCAGGTAGAGGAAGTCTTGAAACACGATACCTTTACTCTTTTGTTTTCTGCACCATTGATTCATGTGAGCTCAATCTAAACCGTTGATCTTGTGGCTTAGATATCCACCGTTCATCCTTGCCGGGCCTACAAGATTTCGCAGATCTTGAAGGTTTACTTACCTGCGCTTGTTGACATCGTCAAATGAACCTTCGCCTTAGATATAAATCCTTGGATGATATTCACCATTCATCCTGGCTAGGCCTACCGGATTTCACAGATCTAGAAAGTTCATTTATCCACGGTTGGTGACCTCATGGAATGAACCTACATCATTGATCTCCAACATCATCAGATCTTAGTCATCGAAACATGCGGGGTGTACAAGATTTTGCAGATCTTAAAACTTAATTTATTCGTGCGTGTTGAGGTTGTGAAATCCACTCCCGCCGTCAATATCCAACAACATAAAATATTAGCCATCGAAACATGCGAGTGTAAAGGATTTCGCAGATCTGAAACTTAATTTATTCGTGCATGTTGAGCTTGCAAAATCCACCCCCATCATCGATCTCTATTACTATCAAATATCAGTTGTCAAAACATGCAGAGCGAACTCGATTTCACAAATCCGAAAACGTAATTTATTCACACATATATGCTCAGCAAAAATATCTGTCCTCCATTCATCTGATTCCCTCAATCCATCCAACAATAGATTCTGTCTACAAGTTAACCCTTCCTCCATTTCCAAAATTCTTAAGTCTGAGCATCTTGCCTTGGCGGTATCATTTACATCCTTTAATCTTTCCCTTTTTCCATCTCAACTCTCCTTCCTTTTTCCTCCTTTCACTAGCCGAAACTTTTTCAAGTGTAACAGATCTCAATCCAAAAGTATAAGTATTAACCATGAACTTCGTTAAGCCTAGGATGGTCAACCCAAAATAGAGCTAAAGCCTCCGCAGAGAACAAATACCTTGGGTGTTTAAATCACAGAAACATACAGTATGCAAGTAACCCTTTACAGAGCGTTAAGGCACCATTAGGCAACCCAAAATCATCAGATACAAGTCACAATCATTAGACATAGCAGGATTATCCTTTTCCAGGAACTAAGTCAACCTATTAGTTCTCAGTGGATTTGAAAAAAACAGAGTAGCTGCATTCCATTTCAATAATAATCTACATAACCAAAGCAATCCAAATCATATGAAAACACCCCATTCGTCAACAAAACTTTTCATTATCAAACCTAAGGGCATTCTTCTTATCATTTCAGCAATCATTGAGGCATACCTTCATACATCTACAAATGCACCCTAAGCTCATCAATCAAACGAAATCATGCAGTAAATTGGTGATTCTTTGTAAAGAACTATTACACCATTTAGTTTCCATTTACCCTAATACAAGGCACCATCATCTAGAAACAAAGTATGAAATAATAGTTCATAAGCATTATTTCCAATAGTGAAACTTAAGCTACTAATTATCATTTCCTTGACAATGAAACTCATATTTGCACATAAATCACATACCTGGTGTTCAATAAACTAGCAGGAACAAAACCTCAGTGGTGAAACCTAGTTGTAAATAAGTCGCAATGAAAAGGGAACATCCAAATTCCACCCTACTGTGGATTAGGAACAAATCACTCCATCCTCAATCACCTCCGAGCGAAAGTATGCATGTCAAGAGTGGTGACAGTCAAACTCACAGAGTGATCACACAGCAAGTATTCCTTGTTCCATCATACTCAGTGGAATCCTTCCTCCTAGCATATGCTTCCTTATTTATAGCTTTTGTTTTTCCTAGGTATTTTGTAGCTAACGACCAATTTCCCCCCTTAATTTTCGCTCCACTACATCTTTGATTCCTTAGGGTGGGTCTAGCGCCATATTGGCATTCCCACGCCTAGTGTAACTTCCCTGAGAGTGACCCTTCATGTCCCCCACTCTTTCATGCATAATTTCCTCATTCAACATGGTTGTCCCTATAATTCAGTTTTTTAACATAACCATAACGCTTTAGTTACTTTTTTCCTCCACAAACCGATTGGCATATTCCAGGTCCGCCAATCACATTCAAAACAAAAATCTTTCAAAAATATTACAAACATGGTTTATCATTTGGGGGATATTATATCCTTTCCCCCTTATTGTAACACTATCCAAAATGTTCTTAGTCATCTCCCATACTTTCTGGAAACAGACCTGGGTACTTCTTTCGCATGGCATCTTCTAATTCCCAGTTCGCCTAAAGTGCTTCCATTGTACCTTAATTTGAGCAACAACTTGGTTCCGAAGTACAATTTCTTTCATGTCTAGAATGCACACAGGTTCTACCTATAATTTGCCCTCCAGTTCCACTTGTACAACATTCCAATCAATGATGTGAGTGCAATCATATACGTATTTATTCAATAATGAAATATGAAAAACATTATGAATTCTTAATTGTATTGGAACAGCCAGCTTCTATTCCATGGGTCCAATCCTTTCCAAGACTTGAAAGGGTCTGCAGAATCATGGTGCTAATGTGGTACAACTTCCCAGTTTCAGGGAGCTCTTGTTCAACTTGAATCGGAGGTACACATGATCTTTATGTTATCTTTCCAAGTCAGCATAACTCTTTCGACGATCCCGTGCCACCTTCAAATTCTTCTATACTTTCCGAACAATTTCTTCCATGTCCTCAAAATTTCAGGTGCTACTATCGAACGATCCACATGGATATCCAAACTAAGAGGGTTAGTACGCTTCCTTCCATACATGATTTCAAATGGGCTCATCCTGGCAGAGGCCTGGTAGCCATTATTGTATATATGTAAAGTCTATCAAATGCAGATAGTCTTCCCACTTAGTGGGTCTTTCCATGGCATACATCCTTAACATGTCCTTGATGACTTGGTTTGTTCATGATGTTTGTCCATCTATTATAGGGTGGTAAATAGTGCTAGATTTTATCTTGGTTTCCAACCTTGCAAACAATGTTTTCCAAACGTTTGATGTAAACTTGACATCCTGGTCAGAAATTACCATTTTTGTCACTCCATGAAGTCGAAATGTTTCCTTCAGGAATATTTTTGCAACATTGACATCCTTGTAAGATGATTTCACGGGTATAAAATGAGAATACTTTCTTAATTTATCAACTACAACCATAATTGAATTGTGTTTCTTTTGAGTCAATGGAAAACCTGTGATAAAATCCAAAGATATTACCTCCCATTTCCATTTAGGGATTGGTAAGGGTTGTAACAAACCTTATTGGATGTTGATGTTCTGCCTTCACCTATTGGCATTCCAAACATTTAGACATGTAATCCACTAGATCTACCATGAATTTTGGCCAAAAGAAATGCTTCCTGAGGGTTTTTATCATCTTTTGGTAACCAGGGTGCCCTACATAAGGAGGTTTGTCCAACAAATTTGAATTAAACCATTTTATATCTGCAATATCAGGCATGTATATTAACAATAAGATGCTAAATAACCCAAATACATATTCGCATAAGCAATTCCTTCTAGCGCCACAGGTATCCTGCTTTGATTTTAGGCAACAATGACACCCCCAAGAGCTGCCTCAAGCAAAAAATTTATCATCTCAATTGGTGTTTTGTTTCTTACATGCCACCATACATGGTTTTTCTGCAATATATCTCCTGACATGGTTCCTACATCAAACCATTAGTACATAGTTAATCAAATCAAATTATGAATTTACAATTCTATATCCTACATAATTAGATTTTTGTAATCCTGAGGCCATCCTGTTATTGTTTGGCTCTGGTAAGTGGGAGGACTTACCCCCTATCATTTACACTTGTTGCCAATCTAGACAACCACATATAACATGTCATATTAACACAAATCTAGATTAGTCAAACCATCAATATAAAAGTATCAAAATTCCAAATCTAGGATTTAGAAATCTATTTTGTATAGTTTTGTAATATCCCAAACTAATATTTTCATGTTTATGTGTATACTGTAGATGGTTAATAGACTTACTCCTTAATCAAATAGGAAAGAAAACCCCAAACTTTGCATGCATGCAGTTGCATGCAAATATGTGCCCTAGAAAAATACTAAGATGCTATAAAATAGGAGAAATCAATGCATGTACATACCAGTATATAGATCAGCTGATGGTGAAGAGACTGGTCCCAACATGCAAGGATTCTGCCAGAGGAATAAGGAGATACACCAAATTGTCCTCAACACGTGAATGCGACCTCTTCTCAAACTATATAAGCTCCAGAATAATAAATAAGCTGCTGCTGGAAGCCCGGATGATGTGCACTAGGGTTATAATACCCCTCTGATGATGATGGAAGAAACATGTGAAAGTTCTGAACCTTGTAGGTAGGAAAACAAATTGCTTTGTCTCTAATCACAGTGACATGGTGTGACGGTGAAACCCTTTGGCTAGATGAATAATCAACCTCCCGGAATAACTGCTGAACATAACCTGATGATGAACCAGTGGTAAACCTAGATGATCCAACCTGATGATGAACTAGGGTAGATAGATTTCGCTGCCGAAATGCACCAGTTAGCTGAGCATGCGCTCAACCCCAACTTAGGTTGTGGATCTCTCCAATTCGACTCCACAAATCAATTATCACATAAGTCCTTTCTCCATTCACTTTATCTTTCTTTTATAACTCTCAACTGCAAAAACCCTAACTTTTGACCTAATTAGGTCACTTTATATTCTAATTTGTAGTTGACTTGCATGCATGTGCATGGAGATTTAATCGGGTGCATGCATCATTAAATAATGCCCGGATGTCCTACATGCAGGTGGCCTTTGTATTTAGTGGCCCTCTTCGACCCAATGGGGATATAATATTGATGCCCTAGATCTTCTATATATGGCATCAGTCTTCGGCTGTTTTTTTGACTGTCAGTACTCACTCAAACCTATAGGAATCACATAGGTTAGTGGGTTGGTCCTCAATCCCTAAGCAGAAGAGGACATTACAGTCCCCCCCACGCAAATTTTCTTGTCCTCAAGCAACTGTAAAGCTGGGTGTTGTAATACCTATTCTACCTCCCAAGTAACCTTTTCTATAGGCAGATCTTTCCACTGAACCAGGTAATCTCTGATGATTCTGTTCCTCAGTTTCCACTCTTGCACCTCTAGGATGTGCTCTTGAATTAGAACCAATTGCCCCTCGTCATCAAGGGGAGGCAACTCAAAATATGTAACAATCTGTTGACCAACCACCTTCTTGAGATTGGAGACATGAAATACGTTGTGAATCTTGCTCTCTGGGGATAGTTCTATATCATATGCTACCTCTCTGACCTTCTGAATTATCTTGTATGGACCATATAAACGAGGTTGGAGTTTTTTTTCTCCTTTATTTTTAAGAGATGACTGTTGGTAAGGCTGGAGGCATAAATAAACGAGGTCTCGCACCTCAAAACTGCGCTAAACTCTGTGCCTTTTTGCATATATCTTCTGTTGATTCTGAGCATCCTGTATGTTATCCCTGAGTATCTTGAGGATATGTTGACCCTCCTGAATCCACTCCTTGGCCTTGGGGGCTGTGGTATCACCAAATATCTGTTCTACAAAAGTAGAAGCATCATACCCATACAGGACTTGGAAACGGGTCATCCTAATGGTCATATGGTAGGTGGTGTTGTAACAATGTTCACCCAAGTGTAACCATTTGATCCATGTCCTCTGCTTACCTGATATGTAATTTCTCAAGTATCCCTCAATCCATTTATTAACAATCTCTGTCTGCTCATCACTCTACGGATGATAGCTTGTGCTCATGCCTAACTCGACCCCCACTAACTGGAAAAGCTCTTTCCAAAAGGCTGTTGTGAATTTGTTGTCCCTGTCATTGAAAATGGTCTTGGGTAACCCATGGAGTCTAAATACCTCTCTGAAAAATAGTTCTGCTACCTATGCTGCTAAATAACCTGATGATATGGCAAAGAAGTGAGCAAACTTAGTCAATCTGTCCACTACTATGTACAAGCAGTCTCTGCCTTGGACCTTGGGCAGCCCAGTAATGAAGTCCATAGAAATGCTCTCCCATTTCTGTTCGAAAATAGGTAAGGGATGTAGTAAACCAGCCGGGTGGATGTGCTCTATTTTGTTTTGTTGGCACAAGCTACACTCCCTCACATGTTGTACCACATCTTTCTTGAGGCCCTTCCATGAGAACCTTTCTCTAATCTGTATGTAGGTCTTGAGAAACCCCTGATGCCCTGCTAATGGTGAATTGTGCAATGCCTGTAAGATTTTATTCTTGAGGGGAGACTCTAGAACCAAGAAGATTCTGTTTTTGTAGTATATGATATCATCAATGACCCTGTACCTATCATCCTGAATCTTTCCATCCAATAGCTCGCAAGAAAACTTATCTTTGGAGTACTCAACCAAAAGATGAGACCTCCAATCTAATGAGATGCTCATAAGGGATAAAGTAGCTGGTCATCTAGAAAGTGCATCGGCCACTACATTGCTCTTTCCCTTTACGTACTCAATCTTGAATTCATAAGCCTGAATTTTACTTACCCATTTATGTTGTCTCTCTTTTAGCTCTTTCTACTCTAGGAAGTATTTCAGGCTATTGTGATCTGTCTTAACCTTGAACCTGGCACCTACTAAGTACTGCCTTAACATGGTTAGCGCATGGAGGATAGCTAACTTCTATTTTTCATATATCGAATAGTGGCGCTCATAGTCTTTGAGATTCCTTCTCTCAAATGCAATGGGGTGGTTGTTATACATTAAAACTGCCCCAATTCCCTCTCCTGAAGCATCACATTCTAACACAAAGGATTGAAAAAAGTCTGGTAAAGCTAATACTGGGAATGAACTCATTACCTCCTTCATTTTCTCGAATGTTTGTTGTGCTACCTCCAACCAACTAAATGCTCCCTTCTTGGTAATATCTATGAGGGGTGTGGTCATCTATGAGAATCTGCTGACATACCTCCTATAGTAGGTGTAAAGTCATAAAAATCCCCTCAGTTTTGTCACATTTTTAGGTGTAGCCCAATCCAAAATTGCCTGAATCTTCTCTAAGTGCACCTAGACCCCGTTGACCCCTATCACATGTCCTATGTAGAACATCTCCTGCATGCTGAAGTCACACTTGCACATTTTGGCATATAGTGACTGCTCCTGTAGAATACCAAGTACTTCATCAAGATGTCTCAAATGTTCTTCCCAAGTTCGACTGTATATCAATATGTCGTCGAAGAATAAAATAATATATTTACGCAACTGTGTCCTAAAGATATGGTTCATGCATGATTGGAAACTAGCTGGTGCATTAGTGAGCCCAAATGGCATCACTAGAAACTCATAATGTCCGTAGTGGCAACAGAAAGCGGTCTTTGGAACGTCCTGTTCCCTGACCCGAATCTGATGGTACCCTGAGCGGAGATCAATTTTGGAAAAGTACTTTGCCCCTTGTAGTTCATCCATTAACTCATCAATCCTAGGGATGGGATACCTGTTCTTTATGGTGTTCTTATTGAGTGCCCTGTAATCAATGCACATGCATAAGGTTCCATCCTTTTTCTTCACTAGCACTACTGAAGATGCAAAGGGATTGGAGCTAGGTTTGATGTATTCCAGCTTGAGTATTTCCTTGATTATACTCTTGATCTCATCTTTATACCTCTTGGGATGTCTATAAGGAGTGGTGATAACTACTTGGGTCTTGTTCTCTAACTCAATAATGTGCTCAAATCCCCTATCTGGAGGTCAACCTACTGGAAGGTCTCTGAATACTACCTTGTGCTTCTGTAGTAAGGCCTCTATATCTGTTGGATGTTGTGTGGCCTCATCTGGTGGTTTCCTGAAGGTAACGATACACTCCGCAACCCACTCAATATCTCCCTACCAGAGTACTACCTCCATCCTGTGTGATCTCACTCCTATGGGAGGATAGGCATTCATCCCTCTCAATACCACCTTCTGTCATTCTGCTCCTGTAAACTCCATCTCCATGGTCTAGTAATTTGTGGAGTAATTCCCTATGGAATACAGCACGTGAAATTCAAGTACCACATTCACGTCAGGTAAATCTACCACATAGAATGTCTCTATCACTGTATAATTCCCAAGCGTTAGCTTTAATTTAGGAATCCTCTTACTACACTCCATGGTGTGACCTGCTGTTGCTACCGAAAACCCGTCAAAGATTTCAGTCTGAATGTCTCTCTTTTTAACCCATGCAACATCAATAAATTTGTGGGATGCTCCACCATATATTAGTACTCCCACTATGTGGCCCCGTACGGTACCTCTGAACTAAAGAGTGTCGAATCTAGGAACCCCCGTCATGGTAGCAATGGTACCTCCTGAGGCCTGTCTCTCAGCAACTATCTCTGTTGTCTCTCCCTGCTCCTGGTCCTCAAAATCCTCATCCTCCTCACTGTCGGAATAAGTCTCTATGTAGTACACCTTTCCTTTTCCTAAACATCTGTGACCTGGTATCCATGGTTCCTGAAAAGTGAAACATAACTTTTTTCTTCTAAGGTCCTGTCAGGTATCATTGTCCATACATTCTTTCTTGGACCATGGTTTCTTTTCTTTATATTTAATAGGAACATTGGTCTTGGGGGGGAACCTATTTTTGGGCACTGCATCCTACAATTCTCTAGTCCATGTGATGGCATCTGCTAGGGTGGTGGGCCTATAAGACTTGACCCATCCCCGTAAGGGTTCAGTGAGAGCCTCAACGAACAACATAATCAACCTGCTCTCTGATATATTTGTGACCATGACTGCTATCCTCTGAAACTCAGAAATAAAAGCATTTGCACTCCCTGTCTGCTTGAGTTGTGTCAGCTCCCCAAATTCTACCTCTAGATCCTTCTGATCAAACTGCTCAATGAGCCTCTGTGTAAAATCTATGTATGAGGTGATGATGTTGTGACCTAGTGTCACTAACCTGTGGTACTACCACTCATGTGCTTCTCCATCCAAATGCAAAGTAGTCAATTTAATGGCATCTGTCTCAATCATGGGGTTGATCTAGAAGTATGTATCCAACTTCTGCACCCAATTCCTAGCTGGGCCACCCCGGGTGCCCTCAAAGGTAGGGATAGTCAGTTTCCCTATAGTGTGTTGTAACTCATAGTTTTGGGTGAATGGTCTATTATAAGCTTTGGTTTTGTTCTTACTTTTAAAGTGGCAGAAGTCAGTGTAGGTCAAGCCTGAATGGAAGTCCTCTCCTAAAGCCCTATATTCTCTCAGATAGGTACTCATGGGTTCTTCTGGTTCTGCTTGTGCTAGAGGCATTGCAGCTGGACTATATAAGAATTGAGGCATGGTAGGTCAGAAAGGCTTGTATATATGAGGATGGCTCTGCATGTTGGTATGTAAGTGGTCCCTCCTACTGTTGGTGGATACTTGTTGAGGCCTGGAAATTCGCAGGCAACAACAGTAAGGGATTCTCCCCAGTCAACTTTCTCAACTAGCCCGTGGCTGTTTGGTATGGGGAATCCATCCAGTTTGCAGTCCGGCTACTGTAGGTCAAGTAACAAAAACAAAGGTTTTACTGGTTGCGGCCCGGTCCATCGTGTATTTTGTATTTTCGACTTAAGTATGACATGCAAGTGCCTATTGAACTATACATGGTGATAAGGATGCAAGGAGCAGTCACAACGTGATGCGCAGGTTCTTACCTCTCGTCTTAGAAATCACAAGCATCTCGATCACATATGCAGTAATAAAATAAAACTAACTATCTACCTATCTATCTATCCCCAGGGAGAAAAATTGTAACTTAGTTATGAGTAATGTGTATTGTGCATGCATTATGAAGAGAAATTACAGATAGCTGATATTCCTTCCTACAACACATGAATGATTAGAGATATTTAGACAATCAGATAGCCAATTGTTTATGAACAACATACATTAATCATGGTGGTAAATCCATAGAATGAACCAGAAAACATTCAAACAAGAACATAGGCTCTAAGAGTTAGAACGATCTCACGGTTTATGGACAAAAGCTGGAAAAAAAAATAGTTCATCTTTCCGCAATCCACAGCATAACATTTGAAAGTCCCACCAATCTTTCTCCAACAGGCAAACAATAATTCTTTATTGCAAAAAAAAATAGTTCTTCTTACAATATCGCTTTTCATGTCTAACTAGAAAAAAGCCCCTTGTTCTTCTAAGTTTCCTATATTTATACAAAAGGATGAGACTATTGGGCTGCCCACAAATGACCCATGGGCTTCCCAACTCTTTGCCTCCCAAAATTTTGCTTTCCTCAAATGTTTACAAAATCGTTACCCATTACAAAAGTGAATGATCATTCATGAGGAGGGCCCCACTTGGGTATTCAAAAATTTCTTCCACGCCAAAGCTTCAGAGGCAATGCCTTCAAACGCACAAGGTTCCAAGAATTCACGAGGGCTTCACTTGTTGATGAATATCCTATCACGTTAGTTCATATTGTGGGTTTTAAAATTATAAAAAATCGAACCAATATATTGCAGGTATTAGGGGGATGAGGGCTTTAAGGTGGGGGTGGGTAGGGTGTTTTATAAGGATTGAGGTATAAAAAGGGGTGGGGAGGAGGTTTTAAGTATTGGAAGGGGGTTTCAACAAAAAGAGTTTAGGTCAATATCTCTTGAAATTAAGGGTATTCTTTAATATCCCACTATTGTACGTGCTATGTAAGAGGTTCACTAAGTGAAGTCCCCATGCAAGAATTGAATGTTTATCTCGAACTTAGCAGCTTGGTTCTTAATGGCCTCAATTTTGGCTGCACTCAAATGAAGTTGGTCCTCCAATAGCTGCACACTGATGGCAGAATGATCTACTTCACTCTTCAAGATCTGGTCGTCGAGGGCCTTAATGTGCTGTACTTTGGCTTCTTCCTCTTGATACCTCCTCTGCAAAATCTCCACAAATGAGTCGTGGTATGGAAAAGCCTCTACTCTTTGTTTAGTTGCTACTTGGTATCGATTATAGGTAATTAGGATCCTTCTGAAGAATTCTGCACATGCTCCTTTTGTCTTCCTAATAGCTTTTTTGAAATCTTCTACTGTGTTTATAGCAAACTCTAATAAGTCATAATCTTGCTGAAGGGCTCACCGATCTTTCGAGGGTAGCTCTACAGGAGTTTCCTCATTATTTTCCAACCTTGTCATTCTTGCTGTCAGGACTTCCATGACATCTCGAGATCTATCAACAAAATAAGAGGAAGTCTCTAGAATCTCCTCTAATCAGCCATCTATTTGCAAAACTTTACATCTCTCTTCTTCTATGGCGGTTTGCAGCTGAAGCATCTTGGCCTTTTGTGCCAGCACATGCTCCTTGAAGGGTTGGAGGTCAACTTCCTACTCCCTTTCTTCTTCTAGAGCAGTTGTTAAAGAAGAAATCTGCTCTTGAAGCTTCAACTTTTGTTCTTGAGCTTGCTTCTCACTTGCCTCCAAAGTGGTCCTTTGCAGCTCTAAGCCTTCTATCCTTCCCAGTAGCTATTCCTTCTCCACCTTAAGCTCTTGATACTCTTGATGTACTCTCTCCAGACACTCGTGTGTATTTTCCCTAACTTGTTTCTTCGCTTGGAGGAGCTGCAGTTCATCCTTCGAAGACCTTATCTCTTTTTTCATGTCCTCATATTTCCTTTTCAGCTTATTGCTTTCCTCTCTCTCCTTTCTCAATGTGTCCCTTAGTTGAGCAGAGGACCTCTTGGATTGCTCCAAGTCTGTCATAATTTTGTCCACATTATCTTTCAAAGCTTGAATCAGTGCAGCTCCAGCTCTAATGGTGAATCTTGGATCTTGGCCTATTCCAAATACAACGGGCGTATCCGTTATCATTTTCCTGGGAAGACCTCCTGTTTCAACCTTCCTTTCTGTTCTCTTTACTATCCTCTTTCTTTCCTTGTCGTAGAAAACAGTGTTAAAATCAAGTATTTCTTCCCCTTTCTTCTGTTCAAAGGGGACCAGCTTTAGTGTAGGGACCACATACTGTCCAGGTGTGCTAGCAGTCGGTACTTCTGGGTCCTGAACCTTAGGGTTTTCAATGCCCTGGGTCTGTCGTCTAGCTGTATCAGTGGCTGACTGTTCTATCTCTGTCTGCGTCAGCTCTGCTTCTTCCTTCTGTAGCTCCTCATCAAGCTTCTTCTTCTTTTCTTCCTCTTCATTCCTTGCATCTTCCTCTGCCTTTTTGGATGCTTCTTGGGAAGCTCTTCTTTTCTCTTCTTCTTCTCCCTGCAACCACCCCGCAACTTCTTGTGCCAGCCTTTGGGCTTCCTCATTTCGTTTCCTTGCTTCTTCGTCATCTTTTGCTTGTTCACCCTGCCCCTTCCCACCTATTGTGGTCATCTTCTTCTTGAACCTTCTCCTCAAGGCTGTCGCGTTCAATGCATTTCAAAATATAGATTCTTCCCTATCCCAATGGTGGGTGTATTCGAAGTGGATGTTGTGCTCTTTGCGGTGTTCCGCCACTTTGCTGTGAGAGTCATTTCTACGGAAGGGCATCTCACCAAAATGAAAATTGTCCAGTTCTTCTACAAATTCATCTGCTTTCTTTACTCTGTTAAACTTATAGCTCCCTAACTTGAAAGGCAAAGGGGGATAGATAGTCTTCTTATGTTCAAACAAAAAACTTCCAATGCCATCCAGGAATACTTGCTTGACTGCCTCTTTGTGAATGATGTAGTCGGTGGCATATTTGGGCAATAGGGAGGGTTCTCTTGAACCTCCAAACATTCTGAAGTAGAGGCCATCCTCAGTCAGATAGTAATCTGCATAGTTTTCAATTACTTGTAACGCCTCCTTTGACATGAAATCACACTCCTTCAAGAAAATGAGCATATACAATGGCATGATGAACTGTTCGCAGACCTCACGGTAATGAATATGGTATTTATGCACCCATAGTGGCTTGTATGTAGCATAAATAGGCATCCTCTCCCTATCCCAGATGCACCTTAGTCCAGGGAAAGGTTGATTGCACAATATACAATCGACAAGTATGGAACTCATATAAAATTCAGACCTCTTTTGGGACACTCCTCCCAAGGCTGAGGCCATACAGGCTGAAAGACTGTTTGATACTATGTTGGCTCAGTTGAAAATGGTCACGTGGGTTGCAACATAAAAAATAATGGGTATCCACTCTAGTTTCAAGAACCTACCATGAGCTCTTCCAAAAATCCTGTTAAGCATTAAAGCTATGAACCTGTACGGGGCCCTTAAGCTTGCTGTGTCATACTCTCCTGTATGCCTGGTTTTGAAATGTTTTCCTAATAATAGCATCCTTTTGAGAGTCTCAACAAGGTCCATTCTGAGGTTATTTAACCAATCGTCAGACAAGAATACTTGTGCTTCTGGCAGGTGGTAGGCCAGGGCTACATATCCGGGGCTATAAGCAGCATAGCCCTGTTTTTCAACATTCTCCAGGATCATCGTGGTTACATCTTCCCGGGGAAGAATCCAACCAATCACTTCAGAGCATGGGAAGAGCTCTGGTCTGGTGGCAATCTTCGTCAGTGAAGATCTCTCTATGTTGGCGTAAATGCCTTCTTCTTCCAAGCCCATATCAGGCACCTCTCGGTGCGTGATCAGCCTGTATATCTCTCCCCACTGGTATTCAGGTTCTACACCAGATATGCACTTGGTGTCTTCATAGATGTACTTAGTTTTGGTGACAACTTCTACTTCGGGATCCTCCTCGACCAGAGGAGCCTTCTTCTTTTGCCTCTTAGACATTTCGAGTTCAGAATCTTCCTGTCATATATGAAATTATAAACATTAAGCCATTTCCAGATAAGTTGCAAACATTGAGACAACAGAGTGTAGTGTTTCACTTCATCTATGTTTAGCATGACAGAAATTACTTGAATGAAGCAAATATGTGCAAGCTCACACTGCTGTCTAATACCACACAGTTTTATTAACCAATATCGAGCGGGAAACAAATTTACATTGAACAAAGAAAATTTCGGCTATCTGTGAGCGCCATGATCATCATGCCGCGCAGGAAAAACCAGTGGAAATTATTCCAGTTCTCACGGTGTGTTTTCAAGAAGAAACGTCGTCAGTGCAAACTATGGTCAATAACTATATGTAGTGATAAATCCCCCTCCACCAACTTGTGTTCGAAACTGGTCGTGAACCGATTTTGCATGGAACAGCGTGGCGAAACGCAACTGTGGTTTGATGAGGTGGGTAGCACGAAAACAAAAAAGGGGGGGGAGGGGAAACCATTCCAAGTGCCATAGGAAGGCCATGAAAGCCTTCCCTTGCAAAAACATCATCACACAGGGCGGACTGGTGCAGACCGCGTAACGGTCGTTTGCACCAAACCCCCTATTCTCTAAGCGCAGGGTTGCATTAACAAAAGGCCGCGGTAAAACAACTACCCTGTGGGTAAAAACACCGCCCCCCACAGACAATTATGATACAAATCCCCAACTATAAATACAAGCAAAAAATGGGGCCAAAGGTAAAACGGCCGTGGGAAAACCCAACCGTAGAAAAATCAACCAAAGACTCGAATGGAACGGGATAATGCAATGTGGAGCCTACCTGGCAATGCTGCGTGGACGACGGGCAGAAAGGTGGTCAAGCTTCCACAGTTGAAGCCACCTGGAACGACCGTACACCGCCAGCAGGCCCTCCGGCCAAGCTCGAGAAAATGCCAGCACACGAGAGCGACAGTCGAAAACAGTCCAAATTACAATAATATAATAATAAACCCGACCCCAAATATATATAGTCAACCACGTGCTACGGGGAATGAAATAAAAATCGGACGGCGGAAATAAAAATATCGGAGGTCTTAGGAATATTTCCTTCCGCAACGTTAGGTGGCCAAACCATCAAGCTATCCGCAAAGCTTATCCACATTGGAGCTTCGCAAGACTTAATTGTCGGAGCAATAGCAGAAACAAGATCTGCAACGGTGGAACCGTGAAGGACATCAACGTCCGCTATTGGAAAATATCGGAGGGAAATCAAGTAAATGAATGGAAGGATAGTGACTTTCCCATCTGCAACAGCGGAAGACCAAAACTTAGTGATCGGTGAAAACAACAACGCGGGGTTCAAAATTCAAACCGACGATCGGGGAGCTTTGCAATTTTTCGTCCGCAACTGCGGGGAAAGTATCAATAAAATTTTCGATGTGAAAACCAAAACCCAGCTGATTAAGACAACACATCGGAGAAGAATAACGAAGCTGGAGCTGATTATTCTTCCGCAACGGCGGGAGCACCAACCAAATAAACTTCCGATTCAAACGTGCCGAAAACGTAATTAAAAGAAACGATAAAGTTTGAACACATAGTGGATTGTTTCAAGCGTTAGAGGAAAAAATAAACAAGTGATAGATCAATCCAAAGCATTAGAAAGGCATTTCTAAAAAATCATTAGATCAAATCAAAGAAGAAAATCAAACTAATCTAAGCAAAAGGAGGGTCCCAAATTTTTTTAGAATTTTGGGAAAATGTTGCAACTGCAACAATACCCTATCAACGTTGGGAAATAAGGGATTATGTGGGGTGGGCCCATTCATCTCAGTAATTTTCCTGAAGGTGCTCATCATTTCTTTTTGCCCAGTGGTGAGTTCTTTTATGGATGATATGAGACTACTGAAATTTATTTTATCATCATCGGCCATTTTTTCTTTTCCTTTTTCAAACCGATACCCTCTGTTCCCCAAATCTATGTCCTCTAACTCCTCTTCTCTCTCTCTATACCTCTGTTTCCTGTGAGTAATGTTGTATGGGTCTCCTGGATTCATTTATAATTTTTGCATGCCCATAGTTGGCAAGGAAAATAGCTTTGATACCACTGTAATATCCCAAACTAATATTTTCCTGTTTATGTGTATGCTATAG